>KZ808684.1:155296-176665 GCA_000696205.2 Oncopeltus fasciatus | reverse complement strand
TTATAAATATTATTTATTTTGTGGTCTTTAATCCCACGTAAATTTAGATAATTTTTAGTGCAAGGGAACAGAATAAAAAATCTAACTGTCCCAGCCAGGACTCGAACCTGGATCCCCTGCTATCCGGGCCGGTGCATTTACCACTTATGCTACCAGGACAAGTCTGATAAGTTATTAAATTCCCCGCACTAGTGTCGAGAGTCTAACCTCCGTGAGATTGGTTTCCTACTTTTAATTATTTTTCTTAAGTTTCTTTGTTGTTTTTTCCCATATTTTAAAATTAAATTTGAATTAAATGGAATTTAAAAAAAAACGCAGGAAACGCAGTTCTTTTTTTTTTTCGTTTGAGGGAGGGATTGAACATATCTATTTTTAATTGATTATTAACAATAATATATCACCCTTGAAGAAGCTACATTGCAAGCGAGTTTTAGGAGTTGTTTATTACATGAAGCAAATGCTATGATGACTATCCGCCGTCGCCATTCGTCATTTTAGCCCAATGTGACACACCATCCTTATGGCTTATACCATTATTCTTGGCTGGCTCAATGTCCACGTGTGTCTTAAGGGAGGGTGGTTTCAGCAAAACCTTCATGGATGACCTTGCATGCCCTAACCAGTCCTCTCATTACGGCTTAATGACTCATCATGTGAGTAGAATATTACCCCAAAATGATTCCATACTGAGGACAGATCGTTGAACATTGTCCTTGGCATACATTATGGCGTACACTACCCTGTCTTCCATCCTTCAGTCTCCAAACAAAATAGAAACGTTCTTCCATAACAGATGTTTAATTACACAGCCATGTAATTTAATTGCTTGAAAAAATAATAGTCCGTTATTGCATGGGGCTCAATACAATAGTTCGACGTTTAAAACCTCTAGAATTACAAGAAGTGACATTTTAAACAAGAAGTCCAATCAAGTAATTCAACATTTAAAGCCTCTGGAATTACAAGAAGCTACATTTTAAATAAGGAGTCCAATCAAGTAGATCAACGTTTGAAGCCTCTGGAATTACAAAAAGTTACATTTTAAATAAGGAGTCCAATCAAGTAGATCAACGTTTGAAGCCTCTGGAATTACAAGAAGTTACATTTTAAACAAGGAGTCCAATCAAGTAGATCAACGTTTAAAGCCTCTGGAATTACAAGAAGTTACATTTTAAGCAAGGAGTCCAATAAAGTAGGTCAACCTTTAAAGCCTCTGGAATTACAAGAAGTTACATTTTAAACAAGGAGTCCAATCAAGTAGTTCAACGTTTAAAGCCTCTGGAATTACAAGAAGTTACATTTTANAATAATACAACTATTGTATTTGTATCAATAATACGTATTATAGTTATTATTATAAGTATTAGTATGTTTAATAAATTATATTAATGTTCTTTATTTTTATTTATTTTTTATTGGATTAGAGATGAGAATGATTTTTTTTTTTTTGTAGAAGTTCGAAATCGTCGGTTAGAAAAGATATATATTCTATAATTAAATTCCTCTCTCTTGCCCTCTCTCTATCTATCTATCTCTCTTTACGCCCAGGGATATATCTAATCGTTCTCTTGTTTGGCTTATCATTTTTCTAAGTCTACTCCTTTATGCCCTATTCCCAATATTAGAAAGCTATGCTTTCAATAACTTAATATAATATTATACCTAAGATATGTAATCTAAGAGATACTAATACATTTTTAATATTTCAAAATCTTGAAATTGCAAAGAGACACATTCAAGTAAACTCATACATATATCTTCATTTATGTTTTCTATGATAAGAAATAATAGAAAGAATAATACTTTTTTTAAATATTTTTTATAGAGCCGAATACAATTTTATGTGAAAACCAGTAAGACCTGTAATATCTTCTTATGAATTAAGTTACTAGAAGAGTTTTTATTTTTTATTTTATTTTTTTATTTATTTTTCTTGTTGAATAATTTGAGATGAGACCACTAATGTGACTAACAAATATCTGATACATGTACAAACAAGATTTGACAAACTAAGATTCCAAAATGTACGTAACTGAGCTCACATTGTGTGTCAGTTTCACAAGGTGCAAAGAGTTTGAATCTGTCGAAGGGAACTGCGGCAGAAGCCGTGGCCTTAACTACGAGCAACTCTTCAACTTGACAAACTTAGTAATTGACTGCGGGAAATTTCAGTAGGAAGCTGAAGGTGGTTAATTGAAGAATGTAAATGACATGACGCCTACTTCACAACACAGTTAATAAAGTATGTTAAGCGTTCATTTATCTGTAGGACTTGTACAAACTGAAATAGATAATTGATAAATTTTCTCAATCTGTTTTGGGCAGCTGAGTTCAATAATTAAAATAGTACAATGAAAATAAATTAAATATTTTATCCAGCCGTGTAAAAGTTTCTAAAATAGTTGTTCTTATAACACTCAATTAGCCAATTAATAACCAAAGATATTTAAAAGGCCTATTCCCAATTTTTTCTTCAAGAACTAAGAAGTCGAGTCGAAGTGATGATCTAAGAGTGCTCTGTCTGGTTCTGGATGTGCTCCAAAACTTTCAAACATTCCAGAAAATTCCAAAAACGAGTCCTCCGAATTGCTTTTGATGAAGCTGTCTTGTACAACCTTAGGCAAACTAGTACCTAACGACTCAAAAAGAGAATATATCAAGACATAGTTGGAGGTTCGTTGGCCGTAAAGTCTTCCGCTGCAGATATTAGTCAGGGTTTCAGCCAGGATCAGAAAAATAAAATACTTCAAAATTGTTGGGTAATTATTTTATTACGTTTCGACTTGTAAATCATCATCAGGGTGATAGTAATCTCAGGCCTGAGATGTGACCATAAACCTCCCCCAGATCCACTGAGCCCTCAACGCGGCCATTAGGTTGAGGGATGAACACATGACGTTTAAAGGTTTGGATCTTTAATAATAATCTTTACTGTAAAAAAAAAAAAAATCTCTGTAAGGTTTTAAGTTAATTTCTAAAGATTTAGTGGTGATGACAGCTGACTTATCTAAGATGGAGGGAGAGCTGGTGGCCTCTTTCTACAGCTCTAATTACGAGAAAGAGATATTTGGTTGTTATTTGTTCGCCTTTTTTTTGCTTATATGCTATACATTTCTGTGCAAAAAAGAAAAGAAAAGTAGAATAGAAAGTGCTGTATATCCGTTTGTGGTGATTTGTTGACAAGCCAATGATATTTTTAGGCTCTTTAAGGAATCCTCTACTTAATGAATGTAAAGTTTCTGTATTGCTTTGTATTTATATTGGACTGACCTAAGGAACCCATTTTCTGAACTGTCTACTCATTAAATTAAGATAAAAAGGTGGAGATATGGTACCTATTGATATGTGTTCAAAATTATATAAATTCGATATACTCCTAGGGTCACCCAAAAGTATAAATAAGTATATAAATAATAAAATAATGGGGTAAAAGAAGAAAAGAGAGAGAGAGAGAGAGAGAGAGAGAGAGAGAGAGAGAGAGAGAGAGAGAGAGAGATTTTAAGAATAAAATTTAAACCTTGTTAATTTTTAAGCATAAAAAGGATGAGGCATGCTGGACAGCCCTTCAAACCGGCTCCTTGTGGTTTCCAGTTGGCCGGCCAAGTCTTCCTTACGGCTTTTCAAAATTTATAGTTAAGAAATTGAGAGAAGCGGTAGCTAGTATAGTCATAGAGCCGAAGTACACCGGGGAGTGAAGAAGGCAAAAAAGAGAAATAGAAAGGGAGAGAGTATAGCCCACCCTTAGACAGGGATCGACTGGGAGAGGTTCTATCGAGCTCAGAGTCATACAGGGAAGGTGAGCTATTTCTGTCCCGCCCTTGGTGGTTACCAATCGACCCCAGCTTCTGAAACCGAAAGGCGGGTAGAGGGCAAAGGCTACGCAAGGCGAGAGCCCTAACGCAAAATATTTAACCAACTAGTTAAATACTTGGTCTTATAAATTTAATTTTTTTAAAAATATAATCCTGCGTAAACTTTAACAATTTATAGTGCAAGGGAACAGAATAAAAAATCTAACTGTCCCAGCCAGGACTCGAACCTGGATCTCCTGCTATCCGGGCCAGTGCATTTTCCACTTATGCTACCGGGACAAGTCTGATAAGTTATTAAATTCCCCTCACTAGTGTCGAGAGTCTAACCTCCGAGGCCGACGAATATATCGTCTTTTACTCGGAGGAGCTGACATTGTCAAGCTGTTTAAATGACTCTCGTTATTTACTTTTAAATTTTTATTTATAAATATTATTTATATTATATTANACCATAAAGCTACACTAAAAAAAAGAAAAAAAAAAAAAAAAAAATCAACAATAAAACAAATAAATGATCATCACTGAGCAGGGAGAAGGTGCCCATCGACCCCATTCCCAATAAATTTAGGCATTAAGGCCTAGGAAGTCGCGAGGCCATCTTTGTTTTAGTCGCCGGGGAGGATTGTGAGAATTGGAGTCCGGCGATAGGGATCGGCCATATGGATTGGGATGAAATTGGAGTTTACTATGGAAGAGTTTGAAGCGGGTGGAGATAAGGTCTTTGACAAAAGGAATATTAAAGTCGTGTTGAAGGGTAGAGTTGGACACATAAAATGGAGCGTTAGCAATCAGTCTGAGAATTTTGACTGAAAGGATTGTATTCGTTGGATATTGGAAGGCTTAGCGGCACCACAAAGTTCTGCATCGTAGGCCCAGATTGGTCGTATTATGGTCTTGTAGAGGGTCAGTTTATTTTCTAATGTGAGCGTCTATTTATAAGGCTGTATAAGAGTCCGTGGCGTCTGTTGAGTTCTGGTCGTTTGATTTTAGTATGTTCATTCCAGTTGAGTCGTGAGTCAAGGTGAAACCCAAGCTAACGGACTGAATCAGAGAGAGGTATAGGGATGTTATTGTATGTAACATCATCAGGAGAATCTTATCTTAGTTTAAAATTTACTTGTACGCATTTGGCTCATTTATTTTAATTCTCCATTTACTGCACCACTGCTGAATAGCATCAAGGTGATTTTGTAAAATGTTAGAAGCGGTTTTGGAATCAGGGTAAGAGGAGAGGATCGCTATGTTATCTGCAAAGAGGGCTGAAAGAGCATTAGGATGAGTAGGGATGTCTGCAGTATAAAGGATAAAAAGGATGGGTCCAAGCACACTGCCCTGTGGAACACCCGATTTCACAGGGTAGTGTTCGGAGTAATCTGATCCTTGCCGGTCCCTAGAAACGGTTAGAAAGATAAGATTTGAGGATTAGATAGATAGTACTTGGAAATATGGACTTCAGCTTATATAATAGACCAGTATGCCATACTTGGTCAAATGCTTGAGTGACGTCGAAGAATGCACCAGGACAGAATTCTTTTCTCTCGAGGGAAGAGGAAATGTAGTCTACAACGCGAAACACCTGCTGGACGATAGAATGCTGGGAACGGAAGCCAAACTGATGATTGGGAAGGATATTTGAGGAATTTATGATAGGCATCATTCGTTTTAGAAGAACTTTTTCAAATACTTTGGAAATTAAAGGAAGAAGGCTGATTGGTCGATGGGATGATGTATTGTGAGCAGCTTTACCGGGTTTGGGAAACAGGATTATTTCAGAGAATTTCCAGAGAAGGGGAAAGTGGGTGGTTCGAAGGACACTATTATAGAGGTATGTCAGGAAAATGATTGCTTTTTAGGGTAGGTTTCGAAGAATTAGCCCGGTGATCAGGTCATAGCCGGGTGATTTGCGCTTAGGCAGATGGTTTATAATGTACTTGACCTCAGAAGGTGTCACTGAAAATCGGTAAGGACATTGGTAATGATATATCCAGAGACTCCTCTACCTCCGCGTTATTGGACAAGTTATCGGGATCTGGATGAGGAGTGAATGTTTGTTTTAGATGCTGGGCAAACATTTGGGCCTTGTCTTTGTCGGAAGAGGCCCAGGAACCATCTTCTCGACGTAAGGGGGCAGAAGGTTCATGATACTGCGAATAGCAGTCCAGAGGGATTTGTCTCCTTTTGAGAGGCTAGACAGGTAGGCATTAAATTCCTTATTTCGTAAAGCACCTAGTTTTTGCTTTACGAGATGAGATAGCTGGTTAAACTCCCTACGATCTGAGGGATGTCTGTACTTGTGGAATTTGGCTCGAGCTTGCCGCTTAGCTTGTATGAGGTTTTTAATGTAATCAGGGAGGGGTTCAGCTGAATTTACAGTGTAGCGGAAGCTGGTGGGTTTTTAATTAGCCTTCCAAATACATTGCTGAATCTTAATAGTAAAGAACTGGACAGCATCATCCAGCTCTTCAGAGTTTTTTAAGGAGATTCCGAGGTCAAGTGACTCTTCTAGGAGAGTTCTAAAAAGTGGCCAGTCAATGGGACCACCTATTAAGGTTGGTGGTAATTGTCTAGGGATAGGTGTGAGAGACAGTATAAAGAGGACAGGGTTGTGGTCAGAAGAAAGTTCATTTTATGCTTTTACAGAGTGATGGTAGGTAATAAGATTTTTACATATGAAAAAATCTAGAATATCAGGAAGACGGTTTACATCGGTGGGCCAATAAGTGGGAGAGGAAGGACTTAGAGTAGAGAGATTGTGAGAGGAGATAGCATTATACAGAGCACGGCCACGTCAGTTGGTCGTTCTCGTGCCCCACTGCAGATGTTTCGCATTATAATCTCAGCCAGAGAGGAAACGGGAAACTATGGATTTAAAATGCTCTTGGAATTGGCCTGATGTGATAGATTTGTTAGGAGGGCAATATACTGCAGAAAAGGTAATTGGGAAAGTGGAAGTATTGATGGACACTGAAGTGGATTGGAGCGAGTCTGTAGGAGTGGAAGGTATTAAATGATGAGTATAGGAAGTGCGAATAAGGAGCGCAGTTCCACCATGAGCTCGTCCATCTGGGTGATCAGTTCGGTAAGTTGTATAGCCTGGTATGTTGAGTTTATATTTTTTGTTAGACGTGCTTCAGTAAATAAGAGTACGTCTATAAATTTGTCTTCTAGAGTTAGTTTGAGTTCGTTTTTATGTGTTTGAATGCCGTTAGCATTCCAGAGAAGGACATAAAGTTATCTAGTAGAGAAGGAGTTCATTTACTGCCAGACGAGGGAGTCATATTAAAGACTACCGCTGACAGTAGGTTTAGGAGAGGAGTGATGAGGGCGCGGAATTCCGAGAAAAATGAGTGGAGTATGGATTGGAAATCATTAGATATTGACGGTGGAGGAACATGAGAGATGTCTATAATGATAATGTTTGCCTCCCATAATTTAATCATTAATTAATAAAAGAAAAAGAAAAGTAGAGTGGCCTAGTCTCGAACCTGTAACGCTGGGTTAAGAGTCTGGAACGGAGGCTCCTACTCTACAGGCAGAGAGATAAGGGAGGCTATGAGAGCCTTGCGCGGCGAGGTGGGGGCCGGACAGGTCTTCCCCTGTCGACCCCAGTGCTAAGGATAACGGCTACAAAAATAGTTCGCTTTACTCACTGTTTAGATGTGATCCTCACGACGATTCGAGCTGAAACTGCACTCACATGTCTCTGACACTTCACTACAAATGTATGTAGAGTTTGAGATCTCAGTTCTTCCCACAACTCGTATATTATAGTTGGAAAGACAGAGCGCTATATACAGGTGTATACTGATCACTGGCTACACCGCTACTTACTTACAAATCAAGTCAGCATTTCGGCAATTTTGAAATAATTCCCCAAAAGTTTTGGAGTATTTTATTTTCCTGATCCTGGCCGAAACCCTGACTAATTTCTCCTGCATATAAATACATAATTGAATAACAATATTCATTGCTATTTTTCAATCACAAAAGCACACACATACAAGTAATACATTAAATAGTTGCATTTACACTTATCGTATGGTAGAGAAACATATTTTCGAATATATTAAATATTGATCTGTTACGTGTGAGAATGGTCGGGGTTTCGGCCAGGAAGAAAGAAAAAATATACACCACAATTTAGAGTAATATTTTTATTTATGCCAACGTTTCGGCTTAGCTATTAAGCCATCATCAGGGCAATGGTGTTGGGTGGAGAAATCTCCCCAGGGCGGTGTCTGTTCACATTGTGAACAACAATGTGAACAGACACCGCCCTGGGGAGATTTCTCCACCCAACACCATTGCCCTGATGATGGCTTACTAGCTAAGCCGAAACGTTGGCATAAATAAAAATATTACTCCAAATTGTGGTGTATATTTTTTCTTTCTTCCTGGCCGAAACCCCGACCATTCTCACACGATATTCGTGACGGCCAACTAATCATCAACCATATTGATCTGTTACATTCAAAGATATCAAATGTTAAGTGTAGATAAAGAATATGTGAATTTCTATGTAGAATATGTACATTATGTTTGATTTTGACAAAATATATATAAATCCAAAACCTCTCAGAGCTGAAAAAATCCCCCATAGCAAGAAAAAGGGCAGGAAAAGGGAAGCGGGAAGTCGCTCCTCTAACTCGCCTGTCCCAATAAAGGCCCACATTGGAGGGCCGTAGTTCCCTTATTGCTCCGACAGATGTCCCCATACTCGTAAATCATTATGTGGGTGGGGAGAGGGATGTGTCTTCCTCAGCTAGCCCTTCAACCATTCCAAGTCAGCACTGTAGCTCAGCCAATCAAAGCCAGTCAATGGTCCTATTGCTCCGTCTTTTCTTTTTATGTCTTCAAATAAGGACATACATTTTTTTTTATTAATATTTTCTCCAAAAAATACTTTCTTCCCCGTCCTTCACAAATATTTTGGATAGAGCTCTTTCTTCTTCTCATCTTTTCAATGCTAGTACATATACACACAACGGTTTGAATAAAAAAGTTTATATAGTGAATAGATTATGTTAGGATAATTTTAAAACTTACCAATGCTATAGACTATATATACTGAATGACCCATCCCTATAGTTTCTCCCACGGAAGATGGGTGAAGAGTTAAAAAAAAAAAAATGAAAAATCAATAAAACTAACTTAATTTTTCGAAAGGAATTTGTTAAAATGATTACATTGCAGCATATACGTTATTAGTTGGTGAGAGATTTTCATGATTATACTTATGCTAATAATAATTACATGCTGAAATAAGAACAAAGATAACGATGGAGATGGGAATCTGCAATATTGTTGTTTATTCAATTAAGTGTATTGCGAAAATTGTAGCAATTCTTTAGAAAATGGCCAAAAATATATTTACGAATTGGATGGTTGATTTTATGAGCTAGATTGTGCCAGATGGCTGGACCCGTCATCATGGTGCTTAGGCACTCCTGCGATGGAGCCGGGCTGATGAAGTGAGAGTCTAGTAGAGGAAGACATTGCTTGTTTACAGATTAACAATATCGAATAAAATTTAGTGAAGTCGATGAATAAAATTTTAACTAAGCATAAAAATGACAAGGAATCTTTTAAATCAAATTCGAATTGTTACAGAATCCTTATCAACTACCAATTATACAAACTCCAAAATCTCTTTTTTTTTAATTTAAATTGTGTGGTTTATTTTTTTTCTCTTTATCTTAAATTAATTTAAAGTATGGGTTAGCTATAGGTGAGTAATTAATTATTATTAAATGGCATGTTCATAATAAGTAATGCAGATATTCTTGAAAAATTATTAATTACCGTCCAAGAATTGAAAGTTCCGCGTAGCATCTTGTTCCATTGAAATAAATTGTTTATTAAGATATTTAAATCATTATTAAAGCTTACTATGCGTATACGATTGTATACTTAACTGTCAAGAGCTAACATATTTCATAGTTTTATACAAAATATTATGATCAAACATGACAATTATATATTAATTGCTCCAGAATTTAACGGTCACTTTAAAAAAAATCCTTGATACATTTTGAAACTTAATATAGTACATATATAATGAACATAATGAAATATCTTTTTTAAAAATAAATAATAAATTGATATATTTAGTCTTTTACAATTATCTACGTAGATCTTGGAGAAATTAGCTTACTTTGCATATACGGTTACTTAATCAACGGTCACTTATAAAATTCTTGTTAATAATTACTACAAGCCACAAATATTGAATAATAAATATGTATTGACAAGGGAAAGCCGACGACGGAGAGCGCATGACTCGTGAATGCCAAGAGCTCGCTAGCCAGCCAATAGAAACTTTGTTGTCCATTTGTTGCCAAGGTGATTTAGCTGCCTGCAAGTTCACATAGCAACCATGTATTTGTAATGGTGGCTCTCCTTCCCTCTGTGCATTCATGTCACTACTCATTTCAACATGATACTACTTTATATTAGATCATAATTATGTCTCTTATTGCTTTTTAAATGTTTTATTTATTATTTATATCAATATAAAAAATCATTTAGGGTCCAGTTAAAAGCTTTTATAGCCAAAAAGTGATTTTTAGTTCGCTGGTTCACAGAGTTACACAAAATCATATTAAAATTATAACAGCATAATATATATTTTAATTATTTAAATCATTATTTCTTTAGTTCAAATGGAGATTTTTTGACCGTAGAGATTATCAGTAAAGAATTTTTATTGGGATTAGCAACCTTGATCGAACCCAACAAAAATTCTTAACTAATTATTTCTTTAGGTTACATTTGAGGTAAAATTTTTGTGTACTTCAATCTTAATGAATTTAAGATCTTCTCTAACACATCCCTTAACTAAAGCCAACTTAAAAAATAGGAAACAGCATTAAAAAAAATGTTCCCACTTTCTCTAAAAGAAAAACAAAATATTTATGCTGGAGTTTATGCATCTTAGCAATTCTTACAAATTATGGAAGATAGTTAACAAGGCGTAAAGTTCTATGACTGGCAGATATCGGAGTCATTGACACTTATTTATCGTATAAGACTAAAAATACCTTAATCTAAGATGTTTGGTCATCTACGCAGAGAGAGGGGATAACATTATCATTTGTACTTAAAAAAAAACGGGTTTTAAATTGTTAAATTATGATTCAAAAACCTACTAGAGTAAAATATTGTCTCTGAATAAGCCACATGTAATGTTGAGGCAGAGAATAATTAATGTTTAAACAAAAGAAGCATAAGTTCTTCTTAGAATGGCTCAAGCAACACATCTGGATAGAAAATTCGATTTTCCGTTCATCAGATATGAAATTATTACTTGTGACTTACTAGGGTGTTATTTCAATTGTTAATGAAGATGAGAATAATGCGACCAACTCCTTGTTCATCTAGATAGTCAAATAAAGTTCCAAACTTACCAGTTACTAAATAAGTTCGGTCAAACGTGCACTGGCGATAAAATACTTTTCTTATTATAGAAAGAGGGAGTTATAAATGAATCAATATAGACTAAATTATCTATTGTGCTCCGATGATTCCTAAAAATATTTTTTTTAAAATAAGACTATTTCTTGAAGACTTTTGTTCACCTAAGCGTTTTTAAAGCAGTTTAACATAAAGAATAAAAAAAAAACTGGTTTACTCTGATCTATCTGAATTAATCTGGTAAATGTAANTTTAGAAATTTATAACATTGCGAGCATGTTAGCTACTTACGAATCAAATCCAATTAATAACATATATTTATTAAAAAAAGAATATTTGTACTAATATTCAGGGTCATTAGAACACATGATGACATTTTCCTTCCTTTTTTTTGTTTTTTAATTCACTTTAAAATGTAAAAATACAGTAACTCTTAATACATTAAGATTTGGGCTTTCCAAAATATTTATTTATTTAACATATACATATATTGCTATCTTGTACCAAAAATCAATTTAATACAGCAGTAATATTAAAATATATATATATATTAGTGTCAAGTAATCAGGAGTGAAGTTACTTTAAATCCTAAATTTTAACGAAAACCACTACTGTAAGTTATTGAATAGTTTTTTTTAATATAATACGAAATTTTTAAAGACAAAAAATAGCAGAGAGTTGACTATGTATCAGTAGAATCATTTATTAGAAGTAGAGGTTTATCTGTTGCTTAAAGGTAACTCCATACGATGCACCAAAAGCGTTATTAAAAATGAATAGCGTTGTGAACTAGGAAATTTGATACTTCTCATCCAATCCAACAATAATATTGAAATTTTCCCCTTCTCTTACATTTTAGCCAGTCTAGATCCAACCTTATTGGTCTTACAATTTACATTTATTGTTTTCTCTAGATTTTATGTTACGAAATGTCATTTAGGTAGAAGTTGGTGGTGTTTTTTTATTAAAATGTGCGAAATCTTTTTATTGAACATTTATTTTTTAATAATTGAGATCTGTATTTCTATACAGACTCATGAATAATAAATCCAATCTTACGATAGAAAACAAACTGAAGCTCTACAAAACCTTATTACGGCCAATCTGGACTTGCGGAGTAGAAATCTGGGGTGCCACCAAGCCTTCCAACATCCAAAGAATTCAGTCCTTTCAATACAAAATGCTCTCTATTACGTATCGAATTCATCCCTTCACCACGATCAAAATATTCCTTTTGTTCAAGATCTCATTTCTTCCCTCTTCATCCTTTTCCACAGCAAACTTCCATACCATCCTAATCCACTAGCACAGACCATGTCTTCCAACTCCATCCCCTACAACCCTCCCCGTCGACTCAAACGAAGATGGCCCCGTGACCTCCTGGGGACATAATCTGTAAATAATTTGAGACTTTCATTAATGCCATGAATTTTTTCTTATAATTCATTGTATTCAAATTACAAAATGTTTTTATTTATTTTTAACAGAATGTAATATGCAAATAAAGGTTACAAAAAACTGTCATATTGGTTTTTATCATGACAATCCTAATAAAGCATTCACCTCCATTACTTGAGATACAATTGGAAAAATGTCTGAAGGAAAATTTACAGTTTACTTCTCGTTAAACATTTTTGTCACTTTCCACTCAGTTTATATTTGATATAAGAAAATTTAATTTAACTTTTTCATTGAAAAAAGTAATTTTTGTTTTGAAGCATCAACAACAAACCTTGTGATCACATGTGGCCGGAAGCTTGTTTTACTTTAAATTTTTCCTTTTATATATTTATATTTAAAAAAAAAAATCTTGTACTCACCATCAAGCGCTTCCCAACGCTTCCTCTCAGTGCCTGACTCGAGAGCGTCGAAAACGGCTGCCCCGACGAGGAGATAAGTAAACGTACAAACGATCAACGATAGGGTCCTGACGTTCTGCTTCTTCATTCTTCGCGGGGCAGCATTTCCGACTTACCCCCGCCCGCTGCCCCCCCCTCCACCCCACGAGCTCATCACCTCCTGAAACAGACAAAGCACGCCCCTAATCACTACCCCCATAAGAGAATACTTTCTTCAAATATTCCAAATATTATAAAAAAATTTTTTTTTAAATTCCATGTTTTAAATATCAAAAANTAAATATTAATTTAAAATATTTAAATTGTTCATGCATTTTACTTTCTTCACATTTTTATTTTTACACTGACTTAACACTTATAATAATTTAGAAATTTATAACATTGCGAGCATGTTAGCTACTTACGAATCAAATCCAATTAATAACATATATTTATTAAAAAAAGAATATTTGTACTAATATTCAGGGTCATTAGAACACATGATGACATTTTCCTTCCTTTTTTTTGTTTTTTAATTCACTTTAAAATGTAAAAATACAGTAACTCTTAATACATTAAGATTTGGGCTTTCCAAAATATTTATTTATTTAACATATACATATATTGCTATCTTGTACCAAAAATCAATTTAATACAGCAGTAATATTAAAATATATATATATATTAGTCTTTACTTAATATACATTTTTAATTTGATACGTTTTTATTACAATTTTTACAAGGACTTGACAGAAAAATAAATCAATACAAATAAACATTGCAATGGAATCCGGTACCATTAAATATTCAAGAGTTAAACCATAAAATATACAAAGAAGTACTTTTACATTCATAAAGTAGTAAAATATATTGATGTTAATGATCCTCACTTTTAATAATATTTATAAACTGTTTAAATTGTCTTGATCTGGAGATAAATATTTATATAGAATGAATCCAAAGAATCATAACTGTGAATCATAACTCTCAATATGACATACGATTAAAATCTAAGTCATTGATTAATGCAACCACATTTTATTATAATTCTTTTATTATAATTTTTCACAAATTGAAATTACATAGTAAGATACAATCTTTATACCTAGTCTGTTAGTTAAAAAAAAAAAGTTAAAATTAACCTACTAGATACAAACTTAAATACTTTGAAAGGTAGAATCACTATTGTAAATATAGGTTTCTTCTTTTTTTGTGTGAGAAGTCCACCTGATTATTTGTGTTTATATGAGAAGATGCCATCAAATCTTGAATTTTGTTGCTTCATATCGAATAGCCTACTGGATTAGACGTAAATAACAAATTTCCTAGACATCATTCATACACTATAACAATGACAAACCTTGCGAATTATTTCTCTTTCTTTATTTAGTTAGCCGGTTCGAAAAAAAAAACATGACAAATATTAATATATTCGTATTTCATATATAATTAATGTCTAAATCAGATATAAAAGGTGATTAAGTGCATCAAAAAGGCATGCAGCTCTCCATCTCTTATGAAAATTATGGAGAGATATTTGTCAGAAAAAGAAAAAATGAAATGGGTTTCATAAAAGACCTCCTTGGAAATAATTATGGCCGTTTACACACAAAGCTAACAGCTGAATCCTATTTGTACCGAACGCTGTAAGGATCGACAGCTATGGCTTCCAAAGATGTAAGAGGGTATTAGCTTAATTCCAGTTCTTTTCATATTACTACGTCATAGGGCATTGCGTATTTCAGTTCAAGGTCGTTTTTATTAGCTGGTGGAATGAAATTTACATTCCGTTTTATTTTTGGAGTTAGCATACATAATCTGGGATCTTCGATTTAATAATATTAAACTTCTCCTAGGTCATTTTGACAGAATTCAAAAGATAGAGTAGGAAAACAAACGATCTATTTTCTGAAAATTCTCTCACCTTCCTCCGGGAATCCAGGACACCCATAGTGAGGCACAAAGGCCAGATTCAGTCACAAGATTGTGAGGGGAAAGATCAAACGAAATAAAATGCGAAACATAGCAACATTCTTCAGATTCTTCAGATCAAGGAGGGAAGACTAACCTTGGAGTAGCACAAGCTCAAAACAGAGGATTTTCTAGATTTGGGGGGGGGGGGCAGACGGAAAAGAAAACCCCCAGGTCCTTTTATTTCTTTATTTTATTCTGTTAAATAAAAAAATTTTGTAATTTGATGATAATGAAAAGTAAAATTACATTCAATGTAAATCACATGAGGAGATCACCAATGTCACCAGTCTCAAATTATTTACAGATTATGTCCCCAGGAGGTCACGGGGCCATTTTTGTTTGAGTTGAAGGGGAGGGTTGTAGGGGTTGGATTTGGAAGACAACGTCTGTGCTAGTGGATTAGGATGGTATAGTAGTTTACTGTGGAAAAGGGTGAAGCGAGAAGATATGAGATCCTGAACAAAAAGGATATTCAGATCGTGTTGAAGGGATGAATTGGATTCGTAATAGGGAGCATTATTCGGAGGGTTGTGGATTGAAAGGACTGGATTCGTTGGATGTTGGAAGGCTTGGCAGCACCCCAGATTTCTACTCCATAAGTCCATATTGGTCGTAAAAAGGTTTTGTAGAGCGTCAGTTCGTTTTCAGTCGTTAGATTTGAGTTCTTATTCATGACTGTATAGAAGTCCATATCGCCGATTGAGTTCTTGTCTTTTAATTTTAGTATGTTCGCCCCATGTAAGTTGTGAGTAGTAAACAATTGAATTTTAATATATAGTTTCCTCAAGACGGATGATTGTAGCTACAATCTAGCAACATTTAACCATTTAAAGTGAGGCCAAATCCAAATCCAACAATATAAAGATCTAACAGCCACAATTTTTGAAGAATAATTCTGAATATAAGATAAAATCCCTCTTTAATTATTTTTAAAAAATTCAAAATGTTAAATTATTTAATCGTAGATAAAATTTAGCTCAATATTAATTTAATCAAAGAAGGATGCACAAGAAGTACAATTTTTAGCCTTGAAAGATAATTTGAAACATCTATTCAACATTTAATGACAGATTTTTAATATCTGCCATCTATATGAATTAAAATAATAGGTAGTATATTTATATCTTTATAGTGTCTTCATATTGTAGTTTCATAATAATAAATTAAGTTAATATAATTTTTTGAAAAGGGTGTTTAGCAAATTTATTTGGTTTTTTAAATTTATTTTCCCTAATACTTATTTGATCTTTTTATCAGTGAAAATAGCTAAAAGATATAAGATATTCCACAGTGTCCTTAATAATCATTAAAAATTATTGAATTTGTTAAAGAGCATTAAATTTAGTCTTAGAAATAATGGAAGTTGATAATAATTAATAAACTTTTCAGGGTGTGAATGACATCATTTGAAAATTCTATCGACCACCATTGACTTTTATAACTAAAACACCTGTTTTTAAGTAAAACAGAATAAAACTTTAATATTCAAAACTCCTGGTAGGCGGAAGCGGAATAAATTGCTGACGTTTTATCTGGGTAAATATTTACTCTACTGAAAATTGGAAGAAAAACTAGGGAAAGTTGTTTTCTTTCAATTTATATTAGAACCTTTCCCGAGAAAACTCTAGAACGTTTGGATATTACAATTTTCAATTTTCCTCTCAATATTCAATATTGAATAGTTAATTTTCAAATGTACTTCTGTATATGTATAAACACTTAATGAGGGAAAAGAAGAAATAGTAATGTGTTGCTGTCCAAATATAAGGGGTTTTTGTGAAACTGCCAAAAATAAATTCGTTTACAGAAAGTTATTGACTAACATTTTTTGTGGGCTAAAATATAATTTTAAATTAAACGTAAAATATCTACACAATAACAAATTGATGTACATATTATATGGGTATTTGAATTTAACGCACAATTATATATACATACTTAATATATACAAATTTAAATATAAATGCGTGTTCCTTGCTGATAGGAGTATATTGGCAGGACATCTTCTCATCATCTGCGGCGAACGGATCCCGCCAAACTAGCCGTTCAATTTGACCGCGTTCAACCGAGATAAGGAGCTTTTACGGTATCCATACGCTCACCTTCTCCTTTTCAGCTGAACGCCGATCCTCGCGTCTCCTTCTGCCCCAATGAGGTTACTTCCCGTCAAACCCAGGCGCAGTACACACAGGTGAAATATCGCCTAAAGTCTGGGATCAACCTCACTGTGCCACGGACCACTGATGGAGAGGCACCCCCTACTTGCATGTGTGCGACCCGAGGCCTAGCACAGACCTCTGTGCTGCAAGAAGTCATGCAGTAACCAAGCTCGCTCCCCGGACAAAGTATTTCTCATTTCTTCTTCATATGGTATACGCTCCTACCAACATAACAGTGGAGGCTTGAAGAGGGCATGTTAGAGCCGAAAAAATATACTCATTTAATACATTTTACATTTGTTCAGGCCTTAAGAGGCTCATTAAGAACATCTTCGACAGAGTGAGTTTGTGTACGGGCTAGAAGTAACCATCTTGTTAAACATTCATGGCACTGGAATGAATTTAAATTTTTTCTATAAATGAAAAAAGCTCGCACTGGATGGGACCCCCAGCCTCAGGCTTTGGAGTTTTAATGGTAGTAATGGATAGAGTTATGGTGTTTCAATGAAGAAGAGTTAATGAACTGGACCAGCTAACAGGTGGAATTTCTGGCTACGCCGTCTTGCCATAAAGAATCTCAACTACAAAATGGACTGTCAAAATAAGGCATATTAAAATCTTATAGTAATATGCTTACTCATCTATAAGATCTAAGTATTCTCCTAGGTTTTGAGAGAAGTTTGCGTGGGTGAAGCATTTGCTAATAAACTAAGTTTTTTTAGGTGGTAAGTTCAGCAGGCTATACTCGGCTGAAGTACAAAATAATTGAGACTCTGAACAATCTTTTGAGGGAGAATTCCATGGAACCCTTTTGAGAGATACATCTTGAGCCATCTGCACTTCACCCATTGAAAACAAATCAACTTTGATGAGGAGTAGAAACTAGTTGACAGCAGCAGGCTTGAGTAAACGAATATGGACACTGAGTTTTCTGACCTCTCTTATGTGTGTATGCTCGTTTGAATGTGTCTTTCTGACTGAAATATTCAATAAAACGAAATATAGTATTAAAAACCCAATAAAAGAATAACTCGATCTGTAGGAATGCGTTTATTTAAATTCGCACTAAGTAGAGGGGGTTTTCCCGCAGAATAAATAAAAAATATCTAAGTTATATTTAGAGTTACCTACTAAATAAATGAATAATATTATCTTCTATCGAAAACATTTTATATCACTTTTAAGATAAACGAATATTATGAAGCTTGATAATTTTACATCAGGGCTTGGCTGTTCTTGGCATCTTCTTTAGCAGATTTTCCGTATGAAACTGAAGCAGTAATGTTGGTTTCTTGACGCGACTTTTAAAAAATTTCAATGGAACTTTGGAGATTCTACATTGCAGATATTCGCCTTTACACGCTCTAGCGTCCACAGCTTCTTAAAATAATGAATCCAAACTTTAACTTAAATTACTTATTTAAATGCGGTATTTAATCTCATTTTTGCAAGACATTGGGTGAGTTTGCAAATGGCTGAAATTAATTAAGTGGGAAGATGGTGAGTTCAGAGAGAGAGTTTAGAAGGAGAGCAAAGTTAGAAGTCTAAATATCTTCGTTACTATTGCTACTATTGTTATATTATGCAAAAAAAAAAATCGTTTTAAAATATAATTTTATAAATTTTTTTTGGTATTTAATCCCACGTAAATTTTAACAAATTTTTTTTTTTAGTGCAAGGGAACAGAATACAAAAATCTAACTGCCCCAGCCAGGACTCAAACAAGAATCTCTTGCTATCCGGTCCGGTGCGTTTTCCATTTACGCTACCGAGACAAGTTTGATAATTATTAAATTCCCCGCACTAGTGTCGAGTACATGCTGGGACAGTTAGATTTTTTATTCTGTTCCCCTTGCACTAAAAAAAAAAAACAAAAGAAAAAACAATGGACTCTAACACACATTTTTAAGGAAGCGTTTGCAGCTCACAACAATGAATAAACTGACACTGTCATCTGGACCTGCAGAACTCTGGGCTGCCGCTAAACCTGTCAACATGTAGTGAGTACAATCCTAAGAATAATTGCTAACGCTTTACTTTATGTGTCCAACTCTTTTATATTCTTATGTTAGACCTTAACTCTACCCGCTTTAAGCTCTTCCATAGCAGGCTTCCATTTCACCCCAGTCTATATGTCATATCCCTGTCGTCGGACTCCAATCCTTACAATCCTCCCCGATGATAAAAACGAAGATGGCCTCGCGATTTCTTGGGCCTTGACGACTAAATTAACTGGGAGTGGAGTCAATGGGCTTTCTCTCTGCAAAGTGACATTTTATTTCGTTTTTATTTTTTTGTTTTTCTTGTAAACCTAAATATTATTAAGCCATCAAATTAAAAGATGTTTTATAAGCACAAAATAATAAATAAAGATTTATATTTAAAAAAAAATTATCTTCATGGAACATAAGAAGTTCACTTTAGTAACACTTCTCTAACATGAAGGAATTTTATTTTATCATAAACATATTAATAAAAGTAATTTAAAATTATAACAAAAGAACAAGTTATTTGAGGAAAACAATTAAACGATAATTTAAACAATAATTTAATTAATATTATTTGAATCAGTTTACTAATGTTAATTTTTAAGAAATCGAAAAATAATTAATACTTAAAATAGCTTTTACTTGAAAAATAGAAATGTGCCACCTCTTATTAGCAAGTGAATTTGAGATTAGGTATTCATTTTTTCATAAAAAAATTTTTAAATATATACAAAAAAAAAATAATCCATAACAATGTAACAAGGTGATCTTAAAGAGTTGTTACTGTATAAAGCGTGTAATTTACAAGGGTAAGTTGACCAGGCTGAAGATACAGGAATTGTTGGATATATTGGTTAATAGGGCGATTGGAGGGGAGGATACCCCGGGGGCAATTTGTTGAACTGTGAGTTCTGTGTTAGGGCGAGGACAAAGTGCACTAACTAGCTGACAATGCCTTCCATCGGTGGTACAGATAGCATTCACCAGGCTTGAACAAGGGCGCTAGCAGACAACGCGGCCAATCTGTCCCCGGACCCCATTGGAGAGTTCTCACTTCCATCCCCCTCCCCCTAGCTGCTGAGTGGATAGCAAACTAATCATTTCTGAGTGGATTCCATCTATCTCCTAATAGAGATGGATTCCACTCAGAAATGTAAAAATATAATATTTAATTGTAATACAAATTGAATTAAAATATAAATTGTATATCTTAAATAAAATACAATATTTTACATATAAAAAAAACCACATTAGTTAGTATCCTGAGAAATTACACTGTAACAAACGAATCGTAATATATGGTCAGAAATGTTATAGTTAATTGAAATGGAGAGTTTTTGACCGTAGATATTATTAGTAGATGTTATTTTGTTGGGGTACGGTCAAGGTAGATCCATGATAGGGCTATTATGATGGTGAGAGAGGACGTCGTGTCACCAGTATCCCATATTCATGACTCAGAGGGGTGAATGACATTTCTGACATTCTCAGTCATTAACATTTGATCCAGGTGGCAACATGTTCCTTCTCGCCTTCGTGATAGCCCTGAAGATGACACAATGTAAGCGGAAATGTCGGTAGATAATAAAAAAAGACATTATTATTAATATTGTATTTTGAGGACCTACCTTGACCGAAACCAAACAAAATAACATTTACGCATGTTGTAGTAAGTCACCTGGTTGAAGTAAATTAAGCATGTCCATTTTGAATATCAATTAATGGTAAAGATAATTCGAATTAAATTAATAATACTGTGCATAAAACATGCGAGTAGACCCGAATTTCGACCACATGAGGGGTTAAGGCTTTAGGCTTACTTAAGATTTGTACAGTTCTCAGTAGTTTCCAGTGAAATTTTAATCAATCAATCATGATTTATGAAAAAATATGTACGCAGTTTTATTTTTTCTTAGATTGTGTTTCATTTATGATTGCAGGAAGTTGTAGATGACCAAGGCAAAATAATATAAGGGTCTGTCTCTCTTCACTCCCCACCGACGAAGAGCCAGCCATCCCCGAAAATTTTACTTCTTGTGATTTATTTATTTTTGTGTATGCTCTGCATATATATATATATATATATATATAAATTAAACAAAGCACAAACCTTACATCATAACATTACACTTTTTGTCCTACTGTCCTATTAGTTCAACAAAGTTTTTCGTAATTTAAATAACTA
>KZ808684.1:131410-150875 GCA_000696205.2 Oncopeltus fasciatus | reverse complement strand
ACGCCAACACGCCCAGGCCCCCGACCCGCCCCAGGACAGGCCGCGGCGCCCCCCGGTCCCAGCTCTCCAGCGCTGCCTTAGGAGGCCCACATCTAGGTGGCTGGTTGTCTGGCCTGGGGTTGAGGGTGTGACTGGTGGTGCCAGGCCGACCACACCCTCCAGGCCTACTTGTAGTGAGACCAGGTGGGGCACCAAGACCCACCCAAAACGAGGACGACGAAGCCCTCCAAGTGAGGCGGCATGACCCCCGACCACTCCACGCCAGTACCACTCATCCAAAATTAATTATATCTATGACGATTTATCTATAGAATCCATCTCAGTATACCTATTCTTAAATTGTATTGTAAAGTGACAGATCTTTTATAAACATCAAAACTCTATTTATAGTAGTGACGTCATCCCCAAGGGCATCGGCTATATCAGGTGTAATAGGTGTGAAATATACGTTTCTAACGGTTATGTCTAATATATTTTACTAAAAACGCTTTTTAATGAAGAAATTATGAATGTGGAAACGTTGGATCATGGCTTTTCCCGTAATTATTGGTTTTCCCCACAAATCTAAATCAAACTTTACGGGTCAACCCATTCATTGTTCTCCCTGGTGTGTAAATAAAATTTTCTTGTGAACTCTTATTTATATCCATCTTTAAAGAAACACTAGAAATCTGTTTACAAAACGCAGCTCCAGCGCCAAAAACATTTTAATCTTTGGCTGACCACATATTCCCATCACAGAAGCTATTTGTTAGTAGAGCTTTACGAAAGCAAACTCGAAAGGTAGAAAAGAAAAGCTTTCTTCTTCTTTCCATATTCCAAATAAATTACCATGCAATCGATTGTATTCCTACATTAGGGAAAAACAATCTTATTAAGGATCTGTGCATAAAATAAGGTTGGTCCTGGAACCTTACAAGCATTACCAGAAATATAGATTTGTCAAAACGTGGCTGATTCTTCAGCAATTAAATGCATCTAGAGAATGTACGGCAAAATGAAAATGACATGTATTCCAATATCTTTTACATTTGCTAATTGTAACGCAATAGATTTTCGCTTTACGATTGACTCCATTATCATATAAAAGCAATAAAATACACTGCATAAAATTATCTATTATTTTATATGAGGCCAGTGAGAATCAAATTTTAATAATTTGACTTCCTGGCACAATTGTCATGTGTTTTACTTAAAAGAAATACAAATTTTCGTCTTGATAAATAAAAATACAAACTTTGGAACCATGACACAATTTTTTAACATATCTTAAAAATTCTTCAAAAAGCTAAAAATAGGTTCCATTTCATATTTTAAACAATATGAATATAAAATATAATTATAATGTATAGTTGGTAACGTTTAAAAAACCTATTAAGCAAGATTTTGAAGAATCTAAATCTAATTTTTGGACTGGAATGAAATAATTGATTGAAGTGTAGAGGAAGATTGATGTTTATTATTTTGAAATCTGTTTAATTTGAGTTATGAAAAAGTTCATAAATTATAACAGCTCAAAAATACAATTTTTCACTAGGTATGTTATATAAAACTTTACACAAAACTCTTATTTAGGAAGACATTTATGATAATGTTTATGAACATAATAACTGTCCCCCCTTACCGACCAGTATACAGCCAGCCAGGTGTAGCAATATTTTATTTTATGCTCAACGCTCTGTCCAGATTATAATACAATGTAACGAATACAATTGTCCTTTACTATTATTTATATCCATCTTTATAATTCGTGAGTAATCTACTTAGTTAACGCACTTCCTGTGTGACGGACATTTTTACGGGTGTTATAGGTGATAGGACAAGTTGTACAGAGCTTATGAACGATCCAAACTTGTTATGATCTAAGATTATATATATATATATTGTCTTTACAAGNATATATATATGTGTGTATATAAAATATATATAGAAAATAAAGGACTCACGAATGCGAAATATGTATTAAAAAATAACAGGTTGGATAAAGAGTGCAGTGAACACGCAAAAAGAAAAAAAATTTCTAAGAGTAAAATTTTAGAAGATTTCTTGCCCTTCATCAGTGAAGAGTGAAGAGAGACAGAAAGAATTTTTTATCTTTTTGTGTGTTCACTGCACTCTTTATCTCATCTATTCTTATTTACTATATATATCGCAACCGCGAGTGTTTCATTATATGTGTGTGTGTGTGTGTGGTGTGTGTGTAGAGAGAGAGAAGAGCCTCAAATTTTTTTAAGGTCACGAAAAAAGTAAGTTTATGATCTTGAAAAGTTTATAAGCTTTTATCACTTGTAAGTAATGTGTAATATTCTTTTCGTGATTCTCCATTAAATTTCTCGCTCTAAAATGAGAAGAAAGTTTTAAACAATTAATGAGAGGGAATAGAATAAAAAAATCTATCTATCCCAGCCAGGACTCGAACTAGGATCTCCTGCTTGCGTACGCGTACGCGGTATGCATACCGGCCCGGCAAGCAGGAGATCCAGGTTCGAGACATGGCTGGGACAGAAAGATTTTTAAAATTTTTTTATTCTTTATAAATATTTAATTTGGTTGTGGTATTTTATCCCACGTAAATTTTAAACAATTAATGAGAGGGAATAGAAGTTCGAGTACAAGACGAAGTTCTCGCCTTTCTCGTGGGTTAGGCTCTTGCTAGTGTAGAGGGAATTGAATGAGACAAATAACGCGTCCTGGTAGCATAACTGGCAAGTTAGCCTAGCTCTAGCAGAAGATCCAGGTTCGATTCCTGCCTGGGACAGATAGATTTTTTTTATTCTATTCTCTCTCATTAATTGTTTTTTTTAATTCTATTTCCTCTCATTAATTGGTTAAAATTTACTAATAATAAACCACAACCAAATAAATATTTATAAAGAAAGTTTTAAACTTCAAAAAGGAGTATTTCAGAAAGTAGGACTATAGGCTCAGTGGTTTTTCTTCATTTTCTTTTTGAAATTCCGTTAGAGGGAAGAATGGGACATTTAGTGGTATAATTATAATTCATATTTCGGCATCTCATAAGGCACAAACAAATGTTTATTTAAAATTCTACAGTGACTTAGAAAAATAAAGCTATGTGCGGCTTTATTTTATATTAATATTAATTTTATTTGTGGTTTTTAATCCAACGTAAATTTAAACCAATTAATGCAAGGGAACAGAACAAAAAATCTAACTGTCCCAGCCAGGGTTCGAACCTGGATCTCCTGCTAACCGGGCAAGCGCATTATCCTAGCCATACAACTTATTATATTCCCAGGACTAGTATCGAGAGTCTAACTTACGAGAAAGACGAATACATCGTCTTGTGCTCGAAGGAGCTGACATTGTCGAGCTATTTATCGACTCTCGTTATTTACTTTTATTTTCATTTATCAATATTATATTTATTTGTGGTTTTTAATCCCACGTAAATTTAAATCAATTAATGCTAGGGACTAGAATAAAAAATCAATACTGTCTTAGCCAGGGCTGAGTCAATAAATTTTATTTTTTAGCTCCTTCGAACCTAAGTCTTTCTCGTGGGTTAGGCTCTTGCTAGTGTGTTGGGAATTTATTAGGTTATCTGGCTCTCCCGGTAGTGTAATAGGATAACGCGCTTGCCCGGTTAGAAGGAGATCCAGGTTCGAGCCCTGGCTGGTACATTAGATTTTTTATTCTATTCCCTTGCAGTAATTGATTCATTTTTTATTCTCTTTTTTTTTTTTAGGTTGGAGAAGTGAAAATGTATTCATTGCGTCGGAGAGTGAATACTTCTTTTACATTTTAGTGATTGAACTAAAAAGCCCCTTCAGAAATTGAATCCCATTTAGATGAACTAATAAAACCCATATTCCTTGATGAATGTCATTGTGTGAAGTGCAGTATAAAAAATATATTTCAGATTACATGCTCCCCCAAGTAAAGCAGTATTTGACTAATCTTACTCTGATACTCTTGAGTAGGAATTGATTGGCCTTCTCTACAAAGATCACAGTTGATAATGAAATAACACGATTATATTGATTACACTTAAAATGAAAAGCTTTAATAACAGTTTGAAAAGCAGGCACAGCATAAATTTTCCAAAATACGACAAAAAGTTTTTTTAATAGAGGACAAATAAGTTATTCAAACAAAGCCTAAAAGATTACTTTAGAATGGGTTTCCAAGGTCTTCAGTTCTCTGATCAAAACTTTTAATAGGAAAACTCTTGTTTTCTTCTTCTTTGACATTTCAATTTCCTCCGATCGCCAGAATTATATTTATTAGTTTAACCTAGTCCATTTGTTCCATTTAAAATTAAAGTGAAAAATATACATACATATTTACAATTAAAGCAGAAAATATTTTGCTATATTTATTAATATAACTGAAAATCTTTCAGTATCGAATTTAATATGCTCTCATAACAAATTTAAGTGATAAAATACTATTCCATTTAATTAATCATAAATTAATTATTATTTTAAAATGACTTTAATAGTGGCAAAAAAAACTTTAAATAAAATGTAACTTGAACAGAGATGTTATTCAGGCATATTAGTGAAAAATTACGTGATACTGCATAAAAGGAATTTCGAAAAATTTAATATTTAATCACATGAATAAAAATAATTTTCTATGATAATTTTTTATGTTTCACTAAAGACAAATGGTCAAAAAATATAAGTACACTATTATTTTATTTATAGTTTTATTTTGCTCCACTAGTTTTGCACATAATATGTATCTTCAGTATAATATATAATTTAGTAAAAAAGTATTTAAAAATTAAAATATTAATCTTCCGCTCTTAGATAACGTCAAACCTAAGAACTGTCTAAAAAGGGAGTTTACCAAAGGTTTTCTAAGTAATTTATCTGTAGAACGTTATCGTTTACCTAATATGTCTTATTATAGGTTTTTTACTGTAAAATAAATTTTTAAAATACTCTTAACGTATTTTATATCACGTTACTTGGGGTTTGTTTTACTTCTATTGGTGTTCTCTTTACGTTTGATTAAGTTTTCCTCACATTTCAAAATCAAATATGTAATTCAAATCATGATGATAATTGTGCTACTGTAATCCCACATTTCATAATTAATTTGAATTCTACCGGGGATAAATTATGCTCAGCTCCCTTGGTGGCATAGTTGGTCAACGCACACGCCCGGATAGTGGGGGACCCGGGTTCGATCCCTGGCTGAGGTAGAGAGTTTTTTCCTAGCTCCCTGTACGATTCAAAACAAATATGTAATTGTCTCTGTGTGTAAAGTTTGTCAATAAGGATTTATCCTCTATGTCATCTACATTTTTTTCATGATGCATTATTTTCTAGCAAATGTCATTATATATATATATATATATATATATATATATATATATATATATATATATATACATTTCACAAGTTTTGAGATATACGTCTTTATTACATTTTTAGGCAATATTTCGTATTTTTTAATTTAATTTATGTAGTAAAGCAATATTCTTTATAACTACTCATTACTTTCTTAAAATAGACAGAAAATACAAAAATATGCAAAATTTAGTCAATTCAGCTTTGCATTTATTTTTCTGCTTGTTAGTTTGTAGATTGAAATTAATTTGTCTCATTAACTGTTCTTTTTAATAAAGATATCATCGATTTTATACATTATCAGTTTTCTTAACTTTACAATTTCCACCTTATTTAATATTATCCAAAGTTTTCTTCTTTTTTTTTCTTTTTTTTTTCCTTTCCGTTTAGATACATCCAAAATTATATTTGGGTTAAATTTATATTTTTCTTTGTTGATATTAAATTTTAATTTTAAAATAATAAAATTTTAAAGTTTTAAAATTATTCAGATTAGTTTATTTCGTCGAGTTCAGTATGTTCCCCAAAATTTCTAGTTAATTTGGCATTGCAAATTATAATTTACACATACATTAATATAAAAGAGCACTAAAGATTAATATTTATTCTTGGAGAGAGCTAGATTATGCATAAATGAAGAGCTTATACCCCTCTAGACTAATAACAGAAACCAATTATATGCTAAAACTAAAACTAAGAAACTTATACAACAAGCAATTCTTTCAGAAACTAAAGGACATATTTTTTTTTTTCAGTTCTTAAAGACAACTCTTTCTTGTTGGACCTGAAATTATATAAGCGAGCACAGATTGGGAAACCTGACTACTTCTGCTTCGATGAAACATTCATAGAACACATAAAATCCCATGGCATTTCAAGAATATACAATATTGTGGTCAATATATAAAGCTCTACTTCAGATACGTATAAGAAATTGTGTATACACTCACAAGTCAATGGAGAGTACTTAAAGACCTCAATAACTTGCATCCTAACATCAGAGACACAAAAGAAATTAAAGACAACAAAACCACTTAGTCATCAGGATCTCAAGAACAACTAACGCCAGACTGACTTGTGGTATAGACCTGTAACTATAAACACAACACAGGTGACATCAAATCACCCAAATACAACTCGAACTTCTCAGTGTTCAGACACATGTGACCACGCAAAACCAATTCACTTCAGCAAACAAATATTGAAAAAGATCTGCAGAATACATAAACTATCGCTTTTATTAACGGGTACATACTAACCACTATAAACAAGCAACTTGTTATTGTTGAAATACAGCAATTTCCAGCGGAGTGTACAAAAAATCTTGTACAACTGACCGAACTTACATAGAGATGGAAACTAAGAACTACATATTCTATAATAGTTTATTCAATTTCATCCCTAATCTCGTATAGATAAAAATTGCAATGAATTTTTACAGAAAATGTTGTAAAGATTATGATTCCAGAATGAGGCGCTTAAATAAGTGTTGCCTTTCTCATCCTATGACGGGATTTAGGGGTGTTCACTAAATACCATGAGGCGGAAAGCCCCTTCCAATAAATATTTATGTCCAGAAAGCGCCACCAAGCCACCCCGCTTTCAGCTAGCTACTTCAAAAAATCCATTAAACTTTTCATTCCAAAGGATTCCCTACCCCCTCCCCCCCCTGAATTGAGTGTTTCAATATTCCACCCCCGGTGTTCACTTTCTTTCTACCTCCCTCCGGAGAAAACTGTGGGAAAAAATGTCTTCAAACTGATTTTACCTCCATTCAATTTGTTATGTCTTCAAGAATATAGTCATTATAGTAACTCATTACCGTCAGACCATAAATATAGAAAAACAATAGAAAGCTTCAAATTTTACCATTGGAAATAATAATATTGATATATTGTCGTACGATTTCAAAAAAAAATTATAATTAATTATAATATAGGTAATACATATGTTTTTATGTTAATTTCCCTAATATTGATACTGTAATAGATGTCTAACAGAATAAGACTGAAATATTCTCTATCCTTCACGATTGTCCACCAATAAATACAGACACACACACACACCACTGCTTATGATTAACATGGGCCGCTTATTGTCAGTAGACCAAGCGGCTAAAGATGTGAAAAGTCTGTAAATCGCCAATCAAATGCCTTTGAAAAAGCCCTATATATATATATAAACTCAAGAACAGGTGGGATAGAGAGTGCAGTGGACACGCAAAAAGAAAAGAAAAAAATCACAAAGAGTAAATTTTTTTGGCATCTCTTGCCCTTCTTCAGTGAAGAGTGAAGAGAGACTAGACTGTCCACAGAGTAAAAAAGGAAAATTTTACTCCTTCTGATATTTTCTTTTGGTGTGTTCACTGCACACTCTTTATTCCACCTATATGTTTACTATATATCGCAGCTAAGAGTGTTTCATTTTCTGTATACATTTTCTATATATATAAAGGGAGAGATAAATATTTTATTGCCCCAGGACGATGAGTTTCTCATACAGAAAATACACATAGAATATAAGTCAATATTTATATACATTAATTTGCATTGATTACCACAGAAAAAAAAAGAAGAGTAGAGAGAGAGACGTGGTTGAATAGCATAAAAAAAGATGAAAAGCAATATCCCTTGAGAATCCTCTTTCAATGACTGCTTCTGTGGTATGTGCTGGAGGACCAGGCGATTTGAGCCGTTTAGTTAGAGCAGGAGTGGGGCATTTACCTCAAATGTCAAGTGTGAGGGATGAGGGCATTTTTTTTTTTTTTTTTTTTTTTTAATCTAGTGGTTTTACTATTAAGTGTGGGGCTATTGAAACAAAACACAAGTGAGCTTGCTTATTTAAGACATATTTTAAGAGGGGCACAGCAAAATTGAACAAATTAACAAAATGTTCTAGGTGTTATGTGCACGGTAAATTTTTAATGTTTAATGGGCTTGGATCACTTCAATTAGTTGTCTTTCTTAATGAAATTAACCGCATTTAATTGTAAATTAAAAGGATAATTTTGTTGATTAGTGTGAGTATACAATTTTCTTTGTATGTAAGCAATATTTAGTTTAGTCTAATCAAACACAACACAGGAATATTTATTGGCAATGCCGAATTTGAATAATTAGAAGCTGAGACAGCACATAATCACTTATATTTTTATTTAACGCAAATTAGCAATTTCCCTTTGACAGAAGGTAAATTTTTATTGCAGGATTTCTGTACGCCATATTGAAATGAAATTACGTATGAAGTTTTCTGTTAAATTAATGTGGAATCAAACTATTGTGGAGGGGCTTACCTTCCATTATAACTCTACCTGCAATGGAATGCGTTATCATAAATATACTCAAGGTTCATTTCTTTTGTAATTCAGATTAGAAGGGTAAACTCTGAAGGGGTTGATTAGCGTTTATTGTGAATCTTCATTAACTTAGGGCAAAAGGAGAGTTCTAATTGTGAGCGAATTCTAAAGAGTTGATTCCCACGAGGTCTTATAAACCTCACTCCTTGAATATATTTGCTAAACTTCCACTCTCATAGAAAATAGAGAAAATTGTTTTCTTAGAAGAACTATAAAAATAAAAAAAAAAGAAGAACAATCATCTTTTCAAGTCCGCAATTAATACTTACATACGTATCATAATCGCTCACAAACATAAAGATTTAATTTTCTCTATTGGTTACTATAATGTTTCATTAACAATTTCGACTTAATATCGTAAAATTGGAGGGAGACCAAAATTTATAATCGTAATATATTCCTCGTTATTTGAGCTAATGAAAATTTTATTAACTAAATAAGATGTTAGGAGTAATTTTTCACAACATTTTTTCGAAAAACGCATATTAAGAAAGAAATTTACGTATAATGCTACAATAGGTAGGGTACGAACCAAATGGGAAATATTTCAGGAGGCTAGTCTAGAGCAAACTTTGAAGAACATATATTTTCTATTTATTGTTCTCTACGAATCTCAAATAAAATTTCGTAATTTACTCATATTTATATAGATTGAAAAATCTATATAAATATGAGTACCTAATACCTGAAAAGGTAAAATGGGAAATCCTGCTTGACGGACTTTTATAATTAATGACGTATTAATATATTAGTACATACTTATTATATAATTTGACAGCACATTGCAAGGTTCAAGTTGTGCAGGATGTAATTTCTAAATAAATTTAAAAAAAAATGACGAGCAATATCTAAGATGATAAAGCCTTTTGGCCCTCCTTATTTATTTTAGCTTTTTAAAGCAAATTTCCTGTAGAGAAATGAACTTTTTAATGTCGGTACACTGATCGTACTTAAGGGAATTCATTTTTGAATCCCGTATAAGTTTCTTATGGGGAATCATTATATGAAGTTTACTTCGTGAGGAGATAATGAAGATTATCTGAAGCTGTGTAAGGATCAGAGTTGTAGAAAAGTATGGTTGTATCATCAGCATATGACACTAGGAGTATATCGATATGGGTCGGACAACAGGACCAAGAACTCTACCCTGTGAAACTCCGCTTTCATGGAGGAGAGATCAGAAAAAAATAGGACATGATATTGAGGTAGTTATGTTGTGGAAGAATTGACCTCAAGTCGCCTAGGAGGGCGTTGAGGGAGGATAGAATGTCAATTTATCTAAAAATAAGAGGTTGCTAAGTGAGATGGGTCAGCTATTGATGGTTGTGACTGAAAAATCATAACGGGCTGTGATTGGTTTTGCTGAGGTAAATAAGCAAAACTTTGAGAGTTAATGTTGAAGGATACAGCAAGAAGAGGATATATGGTAGCCGCAGGTTTGGTTAGGCGAAGGATGCAAAAGGAGTCCTGGAGCCATCGGCCACTTGAGGACGAGGGTTCTATTTGACTTTGAGAAACGATATTTCAAAGGCTCAAGCATCTTCTAATTGACTCAGCCCTTGTAATTTCCTGCTTGAAATTGCAGATGTCAGGTATGCTTGGTGGGTTCAGTGATTTTGTGAAGAGACCTGCATTTTAAGCAGCATGGTTGATAAGTACAGATTTACTACATACATCCTATTATAAGCTTGATAACTAATAGTCTTTCATTTGCTAGATGTTGACGTAGTTTTGTTACCATCAGGAGAAAAGATAAGAAGAGGCCAATTTTGACTTTTCCTCATCATCGCGGTGTTGTGGACTTGTGTCCTACTAACCACGGTCGTCGAAAGAAACGATATAGAGAATCTAAAAATCGATACTTATAAACTATTTATTGGTTTTTCTTTGAGAATTAGTTCAGTTTAAAAGATTTTATATATATATATACATTTCACAAGTTTTGAGATATACGTCTTTATTACATTTTTAGGCAATATTTCGTATTTTTTAATTTAATTTATGTAGTAAAGCAATATTCTTTATAACTACTCATTACTTTCTTAAAATAGACAGAAAATACAAAAATATGCAAAATTTAGTCAATTCAGCTTTGCATTTATTTTTCTGCTTGTTAGTTTGTAGATTGAAATTAATTTGTCTCATTAACTGTTCTTTTTAATAAAGATATCATCGATTTTATACATTATCAGTTTTCTTAACTTTACAATTTCCACCTTATTTAATATTATCCAAAGTTTTCTTCTTTTTTTTTCTTTTTTTTTTCATTTCCGTTTAGATACATCCAAAATTATATTTGGGTTAAATTTATATTTTTCTTTGTTGATATTNATACAAATATGTTATATATATATAATAAAACTAATTAATTCAGTCTTAGATTTTAAAGTTTATGTGATTGAACTCTATGTACTATTTGTAACAAATACCTAATTTGGTTACATCATTATTTTTAAAATTACTGGCACTAGAGCGTGAACAGACATATATGATATATGATCTGGGTTAAAACCAGATGAGTGGGTGAGGGGGAGTTGAAGGTGACAATAATTTATATTCGTAATTCGTTATTTGCTGAGTAATGAAAAACTTATAGAACATTATAGACATTAAATGTAAATCTCTGAGGCTTATGTTCTAAAACATTTGTGTAAGAACGCTTATTAAAAGAAATATATACAATTGTAACTAGGAAAAGCGAGCTCTATCTCAATTCTTCGTTCCCGTCCAACAACAAACTTTAGTGAACAATAATTTAAATTGTTCCTCCAGATTGTAAAGTAAATTTCCACTTTATATTTATGATTAATGAAGAATGTGAAATCTGCTGAGATAACACAGCTTCCGCAAGGCGGATTTTTATATAATCTTTAATGAATATGAGAAATCAGCTTTGATTCTGCTGATTCTGTTTGAAGAATTTTTTAGTTCTCTAACTTAATTAACTACTTTACAAAGTTAGAATATTTTTAAAAATAGAAAAATTAAGATNACAGGGAGCAATGCCCAATATCATTGGGAATCTCTGGAGTTACTCTGACCATCCTGACACATCCTCATGGAATGCCTCAGATATCAGAACTACAGGGAGCAATGCCCAATATCATTGGGAATCTCTGGAGTTACTCTGACCATCCTGACACATCCTCATGGAATGCCTCAGATATCAGAACTACAGGGAGCAATGCCCAATATCATTGGGAATCTCTGGAGTTACTCTGACCATCCTGACACATCCTCATGGAATGCCTCAGATATCAGAACTACAGGGAGCAATGCCCAATATCATTGGGAATCTCTGGAGTTACTCTGACCATCCTGACACATCCTCATGGAATGCCTCAGATATCAGAACTACAGGGAGCAATGCCCAATATCATTGGGAATCTCTGGAGTTACTCTGACCATCCTGACACATCCTCATGGAATGCCTCAGATATCAGAACTACAGGGAGCAATGCCCAATATCATTGGGAATCTCTGGAGTTACTCTGACCATCCTGACACATCCTCATGGAATGCCTCAGATATCAGAACTACAGGGAGCAATGCCCAATATCATTGGGAATCTCTGGAGTTACTCTGACCATCCTGACACATCCTCATGGAATGCCTCAGATATCAGAACTACAGGGAGCAATGCCCAATATCATTGGGAATCTCTGGAGTTACTCTGACCATCCTGACACATCCTCATGGAATGCCTCAGATATCAGAACTACAGGGAGCAATGCCCAATATTATTGGGAATCTCTGGGACACCTTCTAGGAAAAAATGGAAATGAAAGTTTAAAAAAAATTTTACTTCTTAAATAGAGCTAATAGATACAGTGATATGTAAATACTATTAATCTAACTATAACTAAATGTGTTCGTAGGGTGTTAATGTTTCAATCTTTTTCTATAAATCAAAATTAATAATAGTTAATTCATTCCTAAATATTTCTTTTAATTTAGAAATGAGATGGGCCCTTCCTCGGGACAAATGCCTGGCTCGCCAAACAGTTCAACATTCATAATTTCTTTTATTTTTATTTTTTTCTTCGTGGAGTGTCAAATATGGCGGTCATTAACGCCAATCATTTCGAAATGTTTCAATCATTTTCTATAAATATCAAAATTAATAATAGTTTTACTCACCATATATATACTCACACACTTTTCTAAATTAAAAGAAATATTTGTGAATGAATTAATTATTATTAATTTTGATATTTTTAGAAAATGATTGAAACATTTGGAAAGGATTGGCGTTAATGACAGCCATATTTGACACGCCATGACGAAAAAGAAAAAAAAAGGAAATATGAATGTTGAACTATTTGGCGAGCCAGGCATTTGTACCGAGGAAGGGCCCATCTCATCTTGAGTGGATGTCTTCTAGAAGGAATGGCATTGGAAGAAGGTTAGAGGCCCCGTCTACTTCGCCAAGGGAGGGTCATTGTGGTACTATTCCAATACAGGAAGTGCTTTTCAGACTCCACGTCAGAAGATGTCAGTCCGACAGCCACCTTTCACGAAGGCTTCTATTCATTGCATGAATGGAACATGTCTGTTCCCTACCGAATATTACCAAATCAGTAACATTTCCTAATGTTATTATTGAAGGAAATATAATAAATGAATTCAATTGGTGATTAATCAGGACTCACGACAATAAAACTCTTAGATTAATAGCTGAAGCTCGATAAATCTGAAGGTCTTCAATTTTTACGAATAGAAATTATATTACCCACAAATAGAAAAAGTATATTACTTGGAAATATTAGTACGCGTATTAATTAGACTATTGATTAGAATCCAATCCAGTTTTCTGAGGCCGCTTTCTTCAATCACTAATCAGGAAAACCCAGAAACTCTAAAGATACGTAGAAAAAGAGCTGAAATTTCTGAAAGCTGTTGTTGGGAATGTGGATTCTACAGAATTACCCAAGTAAAATTCCATTTAATGTTCAAACATATAGGACAGCCCTCATCATCGGACTTCCGATTGCTAGAAACAACCACACTAAAAACAGAGACAATGTCATCCCTCGAAAGGAATATAAGTGTGCAACCTGACTCAGAGTTCAATTTTATTAAGTATATATGTCTATAACTAGGTTATTTGTATTGTTAGTTCCTTAAAATGTTTTGGTGTTTATTAATATTGCTCATCAATCTTTGTTTTATATGTGAAATTTAAGTGTTATGACTGCTGTTTTTTTTTTGGCATTTGCTATTATTGCCGTAATAAAATAAAAAAATAATAAATATGCCAAGACAAATGAAGAAACCCTCTCAATTAGTTCAAAGATCGAATTCCCCCATTTATCTTATCACGTGCTTTTTTTATGATTTTTAACTAATGAGATAGTCCTTAGATATAGATATGACTTGCTGTGACCTATTTCATTTCTGCCCTCTCTCCAGCACTTGGTGAGTGACTATCTTGACTAATATATACTATCAAAAAATATACATTGTACTTATTACTTGATTACATACAGAATTTTGTATACAGAAAGCATAAGTATATACTTGAATACGTATTAAACGAAATGGAATTCAGGAATTAACGAAAAATATTTTAAGGGCACATTTAAAGCATAATAAGTCCAAAATGAATAGTTTTACGGTGAAAAACAGGACATTTGGATCTAAAATTATCAACATTGTCCATATGAGTTTTCTGAAAATTCGCTGTCTAAACAACCCTTAAATTACCACAGAAACGAAAAACCCTCTAGCACAAATTTACTATTAAAAAAAAATTCAAATTCGTCTGAAAATTTTCTAAACTACAGATGTTCACCTTCTATATTTCCCTTAAAGAAACTAAACATCCTTTTGAACTAATGATTGAAAAAAAAAAGTCATTGGACTGCTTTAATATTTATGGTCTTATAAGTAACCGATCTCAGAAGCAGCCGTCCCCGTCACACTTCCCTTATCCAATCCCTCGTTGACACACAATTTTTGACCTAGAGCCTAGTGCAAACAGAAAATATATGCGGATTCAATACAACAGCTATGTGAAGTCTCATCATATAGTACGATTATATGTGTAAAAAATAAAGTAATAAAAACGAATTTATTTTGATATGAAAAGAAAGAGACAAGATAAAAAAGTTTGAACAGCAGTATTTTTCAAAAATTACAATTTCTACAAATTGATGTTTTAAATGTTCAAAAAGCCTTCCAACATCCAAATAATCTAGTCCTTTCAATCCAAAACCCTCCGAATAATCGCAAATGCTCCCTATTATGTATCCAATTTCTCTCTTCACCACGATTGTAATATTCCACTTGTTCAGGATCTATTTCTTCACGCTTCAGACTTTTCCACAGTAAACTGCCATACCATCCTAATCCACTAGAATTGACCATGTCTTCCAACTCCAACCCCTACAACCCTCCCCGTCGACTCAAACGAAGATGGCCCCATGACCTCCTGGGGACATAGCCTGTAAACAATGGTGTCATTGGTTACCTCCTCTCCTCATGTGATTGATATTGTATGTCATTTTTTTTCTATTAATCATTGTATTCAAATGAAAAATGTTTTTATTTATTTTTAACAGAATGTAATATGTAAATAAAGGTTTTAAAAAAAAATTTGAAAAAAAAATGTTCAAAAATTTAACTAAGACTGATTAAAAAATAGCAATGTTATGATTTTTCATAGGTACTGATGAGTATAATGATAAATAAGTAATACTAGTGGACTATTTCTGACCGTCAAAATAGAAACAAAAACTATTATTTGGCTGAATTTAATTATTATGTACATGTCAAGCAATTATTGTTATAATTAAAACGATGATTTCTCTCAATTGACATTAAGATTATCAACTCTGCAGACTAATGAAATGAAATGTGCAGAGATACGCAATTTTATTCCATATCTAATTATATTTTACTCAATATTATCATCAGCGATAACACTTATGGTAAATTTTTAGTATAAGTTTTCTTCGATGAAGAAAGATTGAAAGAAGCTAAGTGAAAATTAGCAGAGATAGTTGGTGGGCTTTGTAACCTGCTATAGATTATCAGGCTTATCTGGTGCAATTAGGAGCCTACATGCTGGTTAATTGGAATCCAGTAACTGCTGCCATATTGGTATCGACGGCACTATTTGTTCGACAACAGGTCCCAATGTCATGGCCCTTCATGAACCATAGAGCATCCTCTGATAAGTATGCAATTCCTCAGAATCAGCTGTTCGACAATCCTGACAGAGAATACTTTCAGAAGACAGTCATATTACTTATCGCCTCTAATGAAATGAAAATTGACAAGTTCATTTTTAGAAACAGTGAGTTCTAGAAATTGTAGGCCTTCTTCAGGGTTGAGTAACAAAAGAAACTTACAAATAAAATAAAATAACCCATCGGAATAAAAGATAATAATATCAAAATAAAATATTATAAATGAATAAAACAATAAGTGTAATTTTAATTAATAATATAAATATATTCGTAATTAGATTAAATATTAGAAATTTATTAGAAAAAGGAATATATACCTTGTAAACAAATTGAAAAGTTTGTTATTCTAGAGTTTCAGCTTTAGCTTAAGTTACTCTAAAGCGAGATTTTCTCCCTCCATCAGCCCCATTGGCAAGTACACTTTTTAAGTTTACTTATTTTACTTTTTAAGTTTATTTATTCTAAAGCTGCTTATTTTACTAAGCAGCTTTAGAGAGCGATGATCTCATTATCAGATCTCAAAGCCAGGTCTGACAAAAAGTACAGCTCTCTAGGGAGTATGCAGTTCAATGACAAGTTATAAACTAATAAAAACTTGATAAAGTTTAAGTTAGTTTTTTTTTCTCCCTCACATTACTATTTCTTAATTTTTAAATTTTAAGTACATTCTTAACCGTAATTACCAGTAATTACGTCATCAATAACTACAATAATAGATGAAAATATAAATAACATCCGACAATCAAAGGGAAAATATTTTTCAAGAGTATTGATTTACTCACCGGTCGATTTACATCCAAATTTCGAGAGAAATATAACATTTAAGCTGACTCTCAAAAAAGCACTCAACTGAAGAAACATATTTTGAAAACACAACTAACAATAACATATTAGAAGAGTCCATAACTAACAATACTATTATTTTTGACGAAAAAAATCTATAACCAAAGGCTTGAAAGAGGATCTGTATTTTCATAAGATCATCGTTTTTTCCAAAGTACAGAGAAAAAAATAGCCTAATTAACCAATTTTCGGAAAAAATTTACTAATACATAGTTTTCAAGTAATCTCCAATAATTCACATTGAGCGCTTTCAGGATCAGTGATTCCATCTTCGGAGCTGAGTCACTTTACAGTGAATGCTCCTCCCTTAGCAGCTCTAGGTACTCTAGTGCACCTAGGTGTGGGATTTGGTACTGTAAAATGGGTATTATTGGTTATTATTGGGTCATCTACTTTGCTACTAGAGCAAATTATATAGTTTAGTAAGTCATTTCAATTACTATTTAGTTATAGGCATATATCCCATTTCTCTTAGTTGATGCTATGTGTACAAAACTCATTCATCAATTCAAGAATATCGGAATAACTCCATGACATTTTATAACATTACAAAATCACGAAATCACTAGAAAAACATTATTCATTGAACTTTGCTCTCTAGATTGTTAGTCAAAACGTTAAAATCTAGTCGCAGCTGTCTATGAAAATCCGTGTCTGACATCATACAAGTCCATGTATTTTTCAGTTCCATACACTCTTAATTATACGCTTCTGTCTAATTTTTCAATAACAAACTATTGACTAACTTATTATTGGTAGGTTTTTATTTATCAAAAGTGTTTAGATTTAGATCACTAAGAAAAAGTAATATTCAGCTTGAAAATAATGTATTTTTAATTTTACAGCAGTCAATATTGCAACGTATTAACTGAAGTATATATATGTATATATATATATATATATAAGTATATGTAGGTTCGTACTATATAGTATACTAAATAATAAATATAACATGTTAGTATAGTTTTTGTATCCAGAACATGTATAATCTCAAATTTGAGAATTTACAAGGTTCTGGACACAAAAACTATACTAATATGTTATACAGCAGCCGTTTGAGATAAGCAGCAATAAGCGCACAGACTGATATATAAACTTCGACAGTATATATTAATCTGGTCAAGCTTAATCGTGAAAAGCTATTGCTAATAATCATTTTCATTCATTTAAATAAATCAAATGGAAATACATTATAAAATTTAAATACCTTAACATGGTAAGAAGTAGATCTTGCTCGACAATTTTAGTGGGTAAAACTCCCGGTCCAAAAGCCTGGAAAAAAAAACGGATTATTTAAAAACCAAAGTAAAACTTTAAGAGAAACAATAAACCGTTGATAGTGCAAGCTTGGAAACAACGGGCATAATCTAGATATTTATAATAGGTCACATTAAAAACAGCTGTATACATTTCAATAGACATTTTGAGCAGTTATTATTGAAATTACTAAAACAAGAAATCATTTACTTTCAACATAAAGAGTCTAATTTGGTATCAAGTTAAATGGCTTAAAAAAATAAATGAAATATGAAGAAGTCTGTGCAACAGCAAATGTAGTGTAAGCTAAGCAGATTTCTCTAGTTTCATTAAAGATGGTTTTACATAAGAGTAAATGACTCCTTTTATATTACACTCTTGTATGTTCCAACCTTCATAGCTACATATTTAAGTATCTACCTTAATAATCGTTTATTCATGTGAATTAAAACCAATTATGAGACTTAAATGGTATGAAATTAAGTTTTACGCTTATCAATGTTCAATAAAGTTTCCTAACATCAATCATGTGGAAGATATTATGCTTATATTATATTATTTTGGTAAATTCTCACCCAAATCAATTCCCATTGATACTACCGTTCAATGTAATATGAAGCATTCATTTTTTTTATATTTAAAAAAAAGAGGATCCTCCGTTCCCTCTAATTTAAAAAAAATTATTTTAATTGAAATGTGCTTTTTAGGAAAGATATTAAATTATATAAATTTCCAATGGTTTGCAAAAGTAAGATAATACAGTGTCTTAAGACAAATCTACCTTGGTTTCCATGTGGAAAATCAGCTGAAAGTATACATGCAACTTAACGTTTTAAAAAGACTGTTTACAAGACTCTTGTGAAGTCCACATTTTTCTCTTCACTGAAAATTTGCAAAGTTTTCGCTTTTCAATCTTTACGAAATGTTTTAAATGTTGGATAAATAATGGAATATATGAAGCCATCAGGGGCTTTGTTATTTACAGAATGTGTTCAAAATATATTATTCCGGCCTTCACAGAGTCGCCGTTTTTCACGGCTAATCCATTTAGCGCTCTCCCCACTGAGGAAAACAGTATGGAAACAGCGACCGCCCCTAAAATTCCCAAACCCCCACCAATATTCGTCAAGAATATTAAAAATTTCCATTTAATGTGCACGCAGCTTGACCAAATAGTTGGCAGGCAAAATTATAAATGCATTAGCAGACAGTCTGATACCAAAATAAATCCTAACACTCCTGACTCCTACCGCGCCATAATAAAATACCTTAAAGACACAAAAGCCGAGTACCACTCGTACCAGCTCTAAGAAGATCGTGTACTTCGAGTAGTAATTCGATATCTTCACCACACAACTCCCACTGAGACAATAGCAGAAGAACTCTTAGAGCGCGGGTTCAAACCGAAAAGTGTCCTGAATGTCCTTGGCACCCGGCGGGGAACCGAGGGAACTTATAAAGTGCCACTCCCGCTATTTTTTGTAGATCTGGAG
>KZ808684.1:100423-127740 GCA_000696205.2 Oncopeltus fasciatus | reverse complement strand
TTGAAAAAAAAAAAAAATATATTATTATTAACTCTCAATACTGACTACATTATTTGTTAGTTTTGTTTTTAAGAAAACCACCTTAAGCTAATTCATAGTAAATGGGAGATTAAGGGAGAGAGCTGTAGCCTCTTTTACAAGTCTTGAAAAATTCTAGTAGAGAGTTGAAAAAGACCGCTGAAAATAATTGGCATACTCACTCAACTCATCACTCTCTTCCAGCTAATGAGCTCAGAATATTTACATATTTATGTAATAAATAATTACTATATGATAGTGCTGTAAAGAGATTAATAAATTTCACTTGAATGAAACATGTGAAAAAAAATGTGTATATTTATTTAATCCACCTCTTAATCTCCCCTTGCCTTCTATAACTTTCAGCCATTAACGTACACATTCAGCGGTCTGTACAAAGAAGCTTAAATACCCAAGTAACTGGAAAATTGCGAATAAAAGAGCACGTATAGAAACATATATATATATGTTGGGGCGCCCATAGTGCAGTGGTTAGCGTACGTACTTGTGAGCAACAGGTACTGGGTTCCGATTCCGGCTCTCCCAGAACTTTTAATAAGTAATGGTGAGTAATGGTGTCTCGCGGGTGTAACTATAACAGAAGAAAAAAGGGAATAAAGTTCCCTGGATCAACGTATCCGTCAGTCTATAGGTAATAACTCATTAATTTAAGGGACAAAATTCTTATATAAAATTACAATCCTCCAAGGTTAACAGAGCTAAAAGCTGGACTAATCACTTCATTCGCTCCATTTTCTTTGATTAAGAAACTGAAAATTTTACTTGGAACCTATGGTATAAAAAAGGTAGACATTTCCCACTTTGTAAAAAGGACTGTGACTTGACTCATGAAAAAGTGACCATTCGGAGCTTATAGTGAGTGACAAGAGGTTCCACTCAAACCGCAGTGAGAGAATGAAAAAGAACACCGCAGTCCTGAAAAACAGATGAACTGTAAATTAGTTAGCCTCTGACGGATACATCTTGTTTATAAAACAGGAGAAACAGAAAGAGCACAATTGCTGCTACGTTCCTCGTGGTTAGTCAAGGTGCAGTCAGTTAGCAGAAAGGATAAGTGTACTAAGGTTCAAGAATCGCTGGTTCAACACCTCAATTATTACAATGAGATGATTTTAGTTGGGGTTCGATCAAGGTAGATCCAAAAAAATACAAATTTAAAAAAAAAGTCTATTTTTTTAAAGATTATCAGCCAACGTTTCGGCTTACATTTTAAGCCATCTTCAGGGCTTACAATGTAAGCCGAACATCTCCAGTCATGTAAATGTGAACTTAGGGACAGGACGTCCTCTCTCTTCATGATAGGCAGCCCTGAAGATGGCTTACAATGTAAGCCGAAACGTTGGCAGATAATCATTTTAAAATATTCACTTTTTTTTAATTTGTATTTTTTTGTTTTTGGATCTACCTTGACCGAACCCCCTTCTAAAATAATTTAATAATAATATCTACGGTCAAAAAAACTCTCCATTTGGTCAATTGTTATTGTGTATGCATTCACAGTAGTTAAGGTCGATGAGGAAGTAACTTTCCATGTCAAGAAATTTCAATGCAAAAATTGGAGAAAAACGACATTTTCCCGCTGCCATTTGAGCCGAGAAGCGATAACGTAGAAAGATCCCTCAGCTTTGCCAATACAAAAACATTGGTTGTGTATATCACGTTTTCTCAATAGATAATACTAATTGGACAGAGGTTCGAAAACCATGACAACCTATCACAAAACCAAATTCAGCTGAAGAATAGGTTCCAACACTTCGATCTAGCGCATTCCACAGTAGGTAAAAAGAACCTAAATTTCATCAAAAAATTCTGACTTTTTGTTGTTTTTCGGATAAGTCGTTTAACAAAATACAAATATATCATATTTTGAAAGGTAAATATATATATATATATATGTATATATATATATATATATAAGTATATGTAGGTTCGTACTATATAGTATACTAAATAATAAATATAACATGTTAGTATAGTTTTTGTATCCAGAACATGTATAATCTCAAATTTGAGAATTTACAAGGTTCTGGACACAAAAACTATACTAATATGTTATACAGCAGCCGTTTGAGATAAGCAGCAATAAGCGCACAGANTTAAATATATAAATACATCCTTTCTGAGAATATATCAAGAGTTAGCTAATGTTCTGTGCTTCTATGCACCCGTCATTAGCTTTCGAGACCAGGAGCTGATGTTTTGGCTTTGCTGATCTTCTATTACTTATCACCTTAAATAAGGAAAATAATATTTATTTTTTTTGTAGTTGAGGTACTTATTGTTTTTTCCTTTCAAAGTTTCAAACCTTGTTTTCAAAACAAATTTTTTTCTTCTCTTTCTTTTTCAAATAAATAAAACTATACAGAGAGTTATTTATTCCATATGAATAATGGAAATTATTGGACGCTTACGTCAGGCGGTTCACATAAGGCGTAATAAATTCATTTTTTAATTTAAATAGTGAAATGGTGAGTTGGAGGAGCGTTTATTTGAAAACAAAATTCAATACTTGTCAATTTCCTTTTCATTGTTAAGAAATAATTTATGAAACATATTGAAAAAGATTTAAGATTGTAACTATGAATGTTGAGTTCTTTTCCCAATTTTCATTCGCAAACAGACTAGAGCCAGCTTTAAACCATATCCTGACTCCAGCTTATTCATTTACTTTTAAATATGTTTTTCTGTAAAATGAAACATGGAACATCTTACTCGCTTATGCTGCTTTTGAATTCTCTAGATAGAGATAGCTGGTTCCTTAACCAGCACAATGCTCGGTAAATACGGGGCGGAGATATGCTATACCAGCATAGCCATAACGCAAACAGGGATTAGTGGACATCGCGCCGGTAATACAATTTTTTCTTTATTAATTCGAATCGTACAGGGAGCTAGAAAATCATTCAATCCTCGGCTAAGGTAGAGAGTTTTTTTTTTTCTAGCTCCCTGTACGATTCGAATTAATGATGAAATATGGGGTTACATTACCACAATTATCATCATGATTTGAATGTCAGGTAGTGGCCCTTTACCCAAACGAGAGTCCAATAAAAAGTTAGCAATTTTAGCTCTGCCGAGTACAAGACGGTATATTCGTCATACTTGGCGGTCAGACTCGGAGTGAAGTGAAGTGCCGGGAACTAGAAATTATTCTCAGCTCCCTCAGTGGCATAGTTGTTTAACGCACCCCCCCGGATAGTGGGGGACCCGGGTTCGAGTCACGGCTGAGGTAGTAAGATTTTTTTTATTCTATTCCCTTGCGTTTATTGTATAAAATTAATGTGGGAACTAATACGGTATTTAAATATATATTATTTTAGTTTTTTGCTTTCTGATTTCATGTATTAAATTCATTGTGTTTCAAAATATATTTTTTACTCAATGCAAAAATTTCACTGCCACTGTTTCTTATTTTTTGTTCTATTATAGACTATTTTATTACATTATTTATTAATTACGGTCTTAAAAAATAGTAGTATTACTCACTGTATATAACTAGTTCTTTTTTCTTCTTACCATAACTTGAATATTATATTAATTTTGTTCTCTTTACCATAAATCAGCTGTTGCTTATTATTAACTCTGCTAGGCAAAATTTATTTTATGGCAAAATTTTCATTATTAACTATGTCAGTGACATAGTCGCAATTTCACTTTTTTTATTATATTGTATCATTTCTTGCAGTTAACCTATTAATAATAACCAATAAAAACACAATAAAAAATTGCATAATATATTATGTATTTATCATATAATTGTTCAAAATTTTCCGCATATGTCCAAATTTTATACCAATAAGTCAATTATTCATAAATGATATATATATATATATATTGAAGGAATACAATGAGAACAAAATATGGTAATTTAGAATCTTAATAGAGTAGTCATTCATTGAATGACAAAAGTACAGTAATCATTTATTATGCGGAATTTTTCCTTCTTAATTTCTTACTTACTGAAAATCTATCATACTCAGTGGGATATATACTAATATAAATTAGATAATTTGTTTCGACTAACTTCATTTTTGAAGTTTATATTTTTTAAACATCATATAATCCCCAGTTAGAGAGTGTCATTATTTGAAATTAAAACATCTAACTTGAAGTTGAGCACATTGTTTCACTTCTATCTTTCTGTAAAAGAACAATGACTTATAACAATAAATGAACTAATCCGATTGATAAAATAAAACTTACATTTTTTTCATTAATTCCTAGTCCAATTACGTAGACAATGCAGATTTATTGTGCAACTTAGCTGCTAAAGAAGATTTACGCGGGTATTGTATTCTGTGAAATCGAGACTTGAACAGAAATTACCTTATTCTAAGTAGACCCTATTCAAAAGAGTTTCCCTTTCTTATGAAGTTTATTACGGAACTCTTGGACGAACAATTGCCATTCTACTTTCTTTTTTAAAAGTTTTTCAATTGTTTCTATGACCATTGAAAAGTTATTTACCAGAAGATTAGTTCTCTTTGTGAAACACTAACTTTCAAATAGAATTTACTGAAATGAGAAAAATGTCTTTTAGGAGTGAAATCTAGAAGAATTTTCTATCGAATGTCCTATAAAAATTGGCTTTACCATGACTGTTTGTTTAAAATGATCTATTTTTAAGTTTTAGTGCAAAACTAATAGTAAATGATAAGTTTCGCTTTCCTTAAAAACACTTTTATAGAATTAATAATATAATACATGTTATAATAAATTTACATTCAAAGTATATTTATTTTTTAAATGCCACTTATTCTCCTTATGTTTATATTCATAACAAGATATACTATTTTAATTAGCGTCAAGGAATTTATTTGTATTATGATGTATATTTGGGAAAATATGTTTCAAAATTGCAAAAATATGCACCTGTAATGTCTTTGGGTAACCCGTTACGACATTGGGACAGGAGAACAACAAATATTTAAATAAATCAAATTATGAATCAGATAATGATAACTTCCTTTCAAATCTAATGTAATCCCACATTTCATTATTAATTTGAATCGTACCGGGAGCTAGAAATAAAAAACTCTCTACCTCTGTCGGGGATCGGCTACTTGCGTTAACCACTCCGCCAAGTACAAAGCGGTACATTCGTCATACTTGGCGGTCAGACTCGGAGTAATGTGCAAGTAACTAAAAATTATTTTCAGCTCCCTCTTTGGCGTAGTTGTTTAACGCATCCGCTCGGATAGTAAGGGACCCGGATTCGATCCCCGGCTGAGGAAGAGTTTTTTTTTTTTATAGCTCCCTTTACGATTGAAATTAAATTTTTAAAAAAACATTTATTTATTTATAAATAAATATTATGAATATACGGTTTATTTGAAAAAACAAAAACAAAAAAATAAAAATAATTTCGCTCAGGTGATAAGACTTTTTATTTATTTATAATCAAGATTGAGCGTACGTTTAATTGTATTCATGCTTTTTTTAATAATGAACATTTAATTGTTCAGACTATCTCTTTTTCCATTTTTATTCCAATATTAAATATTTTCTGTTTATCAAAAACTTCATAATGGAACGGTATATGTACAATTAAGAGAAGTTTGATTTTTCTTATGGAAATTTAATTTCGGTAGATGCAAGGTACAGCAATACACTAAAGAAAAACTAAGATATTTTTACAAAAAAAAATTAAAGTATTGTTTTCCTGTAATTTTATTAAATTTTATCTTCAGGCCGGAAAGTCCAATTGTTATATAACTTCACCTTCCTCTGTTTTACTTATATATAACTTTAGCTGACAATGTAACCATGATCGGATATGAATAAATAAATGGGTTACAACTCTAACAAAGTATTTTGCAATGTTGTCAGAATTTTAGTTAAAATATATATGATGATTGCTTGTTGTTTAAAATAATGCAAAACTTCTCAAACACTATAGATATATGTAATATGGTATACAGTTACTGATTTTAAATATTAGATATTCATTTATTTTTTTTAAACCCCGCTACTAAATCACTTTATTTACTATAAACTTAATGACATTTTCAGCGACTAATGATGTTTATGTTTATTGGTATATTTTAACATTTTAATTAGCTATTCTGCCCTGTATTGAATTATTATAAAATAGGTAGCCGACATAAAATTTAGGTTTTTTTTTCCTTTAAAGAACAGTTAATAAATTTTTAATAATCTTTCAAAGGTATTTTTTTTTTTTACATTTCAAAGAAAGATTGAATGGAAAAAAAGCAGAGAATCATCGAAGCGCTCTTCATTATTCATGGGTAAGTCTCGGAGACTTTCGGAAGAGGTTACATTGGAACATATCTTAGCTAAAGATAGCAGGATGTAGGTTATGGGGGGAACGGGTCATCACACCGGGAAAGATAAAGTCCATCCCCCCACCACCCCTCACCCTGTCGGGCTTCGACCTACGGACTTCTGGGGCAAAGACAAACCAGCAAAGCTAAATGTGGGTATTTCCTGTCCTACAGTGGGATACACACTTAAAGATGGCCGCCAAGAAGGTTATCCCACTCAAGGTGGATTAAATTTTATTCCTTTAGTTATATTAAGTCTACAAAACTATTATAATTTTTCAAAAAATTGATATTTATTTTTACATAATTTTTATTATAAAAATTAAGGTATAAATTAATTAAAGTAAGTTAATGAAGGTAGTTTTTAAATCATGAGACAGACGATCGGGATTGTTTTGAGTGAAATATAAAAGTTCAAACTTAAAATGAAATACATTTTTAATTATTTTTTTAAATAAAATATTCGTTAAGAAAAATAATTTTTTTTTGTATAACAATGTTAATGATTAAGTAATATAATAAATAAAGCTTATTCATTGCAAACTAATATTAATAAGAGGTTTCGAAAAAATCGATTAATTTTTTACAATTTGTTATACGCATGTTTTGGTTATTTTTATATTTATTATTTTTATTTAAGTAGATTTAGTGAAACACATTCCTGTAGAACTTTTTCTGCAAGAGGAATTTCAATCCAGCTGATAAGGATGATGGAAGGAATGCGTGAGGCGATACTGCGGATGGCGGCTGCGGATGCTGTGGAGAGAGTAGGTAGAGGGGGGTCCGGAAGGGACGACACTCACTTCTCTTACATCCGGAGAGTAGCGGGAGATAGCGGCGAGGAGCTCGGTCGGCTGAGAGACTTGGCGTAGCTGGAGACACGTGGACCGACTCTGAGCGGGCGATGACGAGGAAGCGCCATACCAGGAGGTCCGCAGCGGCTGGGACTGAACCTCCGTGGCCCCCACCACCCCCCTCGCTCGATAAGACCCCTGACGTCACGACCCCCCCCCCCACAATTGCAGGTCGTTATCGCGCCCTCTCGCTCTCTCTGTCGGCGTCTCACTCCCCCCTGGAGCCACCGACCGCACGGCCGGCATATTGATCTGTGCGCAGGTCTTTCCCGAGGATGCCTTCTTCTTCCGGCAGAACTTCGGTACGGCGATCCAGGAAACCGGCGACCCCTTACCGTATTCACACGGGAACTTGAATGCCCGCATAGGAAGATCTCACTGAAACAACTTGTATTATTGTGTATTTATGGTTCATTATTCCTATATTTCCCCCAATGTCATTATTTCTGAGGGAAATATTAAACTAATGAAAATACAAATGGTAAAAACTTAAATTACACCTCTCTCAGTGATAAAACAAATTTTGTTTAGATTTTTTTTTATTATTAATTAATTTTATTTATTTATTACATTCTGTTGTATAAAAACATTTTGTAATTTGATCACCACAATGGATTTTAAAAAAAAATGACATTCAAAGTCAATCACATGAGGAGAGAAGGTGACCAACGACACCAATCTCAAATTATTTACAAATTATGTCCCCAGGAGGTCACGGAGCCATCTTCTTTTGAGTTGACGGGGAGGGTTGTAGGGGTTGGAGTAGGGAGACATGGTCTGTGCTAGTGGATTAGGATCGTATGGCAGTTTACTGTGGAAAAGTGGGAAGCAAGAGGAAATGAAGTCTTGAACAAAAGGGATATTAATATCGTGTTGAAGGGATAAATTGGATACATATTAGGGAGCATTTGCAATTATTCTCAGGGTTTTGGATTAAAAGGACTGGCTTATTTGGAATCCTTGGATGTTAAAAGGCTTGGCGGCATCCCAGATTTCTACAGATTGGTCGTAATAAAGGTTTATAGAGCGTCAGTTTGTTTTCTATCGAAAGATTGGATTTCTTATTCATGAGTCTGTATAGAAGTCCATATCGCCGATTGAGTTCTTGTCTTTTACTTTTAGTATGTTCTCCCCATGTAAGTCGTGGTAAATTATTCCGATTTCTACCAAATGGAAGCGAGAGTTTCTCAAGGTAGTGTGCTTGGACCTATCCTATTTATCCCGTACACCGCTGACATCCTTACCCATCCAAGTACTCTCTTAGCTCTATTTGCGGACGACAAAGTTATCCTATCCTGCCATACCGATCCTAAAAATGCTTCTTAAAACCTACAAGATCACCTCGAAAAAAACAAACAATGGTGGGGCAAACAGAAAATAAAAATCAATGAAGAAAAATGCGTTCAAGTTAATTTCCAACTGCGGAAAAAAAAACTTCTCTGAAATTGTGAAATTTAACAATACCTTTACCACATTCAAATTCCGTTCGTTACCTTGAGTTCCATCTTGACTCACGACTTACATGGGGAGAACATACTAAAATTAAGAGACAAGAACTCAATCGACGATATGAACTTCTATACAGACTCATGAATAAGAAATACAATCTTCCGATAGAAAACAAACTGACGCTCTACAAAACCTTATTACGATCAATCTGGACTTACGGAGTAGAAATCTGGGGTGCCGCCAAGCCTTCCAACATCCAAAGAATCCCATCCTTTCAACCCAAAAATTCAGAATAATTGCAAATACTCCCTATTACGTATCTAATTCATTCCTTCACCACGATCTTAATATACCTTTTGTTAAGGATTTCATTTTTTCCCACTTCATCCTTTTCCACGGTTAATTGCCATAACATCCTTAACCGCTAGCACAGACCTTGTCTTCCAACTCCAACCCCAACAACCCTTCTCGTCGACTCAAACAATGATGGCCCTGTGACCTCCTGGGGACATAGTCTGTAAATAATTTGAGAGTGGTGATATTGGTGATCTCCTCATGTGATTTACATTGAATGGGGAGAGAGAGTTTAAAGGAACGAGGGAGAGAGAGGGTGTAAGAGAGGGGAGTGAGAGGGGGCGGAGAGAGAGGATGGGAGAGAGGGCGGAGAGAGAGTGCGGTGAGAGGGGGCGGAGAGAAAGTGCGGTGAGAGGGGGCGGAGAGAGATAAGGGGAGAGAGAGGGGATGAGATAGAAGGGGCGAGAGAAAAGGATGGAGCGCGGGTGAGAGGGGGGAGGCGTGAAATAAGTTCTTATGCATCACTAATTAACGATTACAATCTATTTATCGGCTTCAACAGTGTAATTAAATACATTTTAATGACATTCTTCTTGTTCATGGTAAGAAGTATGCCTACAACTTGCTCAATGATTTTTATTATATTGAGAGAGAGAGAGAGATATATATCTACTCTTAAGATGATTCTTTTTTATTTAATTTTTTTGTCCACTTAGGTGTCAGTTATATATGTAAATATAAATATAATTGTCTCTAAATTGATAGACAGAAGCTTTATTATGATTATATAGCTTACAAATATAAATGCCTATAACATGGTAATATATTTGTCTATAAAAATAAAGATATTACTAGGTTGAACTATATAAAGTGTTATTTTTAATTATACGATGGATTGAGGTTAGTTTATCTCAATCTGAAAATTTAAATACTTATATATATATAAAGATTNTTTCGTAATAAATAATGTTGTGTATCAGCTTGTCTCTTTTAAAAGCAATGTCTAAATTAATTTCGATGAGCAATAGACGTTTAATTGAAACAAATATTCCTGACTTCAAAATAGGCTGCACAGCCTGAATCATTGAATTTTAGTGAAGAAAAAATACAATCAAATTATAAGACCAAAAGTTAAATTTTTTTATTGTAATTTTTAAATTTTATTTGTTTCATTTTTCATAAGAGAAAATTGCCAAACTCCAAATTTTAGAATAATTCTCACAAAAAAACAAAACATTTCTAGACTTAATATAGTCAATATATAATTGAGTGCTTAAAAGCCATTTAGAAGTAAGATAAAAAAACAAAATCAACCTTTCAACATTTCCTCGTTCCTACTAATTAAAGCCAAAAGTGGTAATATATATATATATATATATATCAGGGTACTTATATCCCGAAATTGTCTCTTGGAAATTATATCTTGGAATCTCAGAATTTATATCTAGGAACATGTAACAATGAATACATCTAGGAACTTATGCTAAGGAAATACATTGAGGAATCTTGAGGAGTAAAAAGAGGAGGATAATAAATTATCGAAATATATAATGTGTCTAAGGAAGAGTTTCAAAAATAAAAAATAAACAATTGACTTTGTTTTCAACTTTTGACAATACACAAGATATTAAAAACTATTTAACTATGATGAAATACTTAATATTACTTAACTCTTCACTATCACCAGTCATTCGCCCCACAAAAAATTTTAACTAACTTATCTATTAGTTCACAAAAAGTACAATTGCTACTTTGGTTTCTCATAAAGAAAGCGATCTCGAAATATTAGACGTATAATTTCCCTGGAGGTTAAGAACATGTTCAGTATTAAAAGAGTAAATAAATTTGTAGCAAAAAGCATGAATTTGTTATTGACCTCTACTACGAACAATTGAATAAGTATTTTTTGTTAATAATACAATATTCATAAGCATAACTTAAATCTCCCTTACAGAGCCTTCTATTTCAGGGAAAGGAAAGAGGATGACACTCAAGTTATTTTCGCGAGACCTCAATTAAATTACCCTCTTCTTCTAGAGAAAGAGGTCCTCCAAAGGAAGAATTAACGAGCCAACATGACAACTTTCAAGTCATAAAGGAATAAGTTACAATCCCTGCACACAATCTTTCTTTTAAATCCGACCGTGGTTTCCCTGGAGTTTAGCAGATTACTGACTTACTTATGGGCCTTCAAATTAACAACGATAGTCCCCTATATATGTTCCAGCAGCTCAAATTACTTTTATACAACGAATCACTGGATGAACCACAAGATGAAGTGAGTAACAGTATTCCCCTATATATGTTCCAGCAGCTCAAGTTACTTTTATACAACGAATCACTTAATGAACCACAAGATGAAGTGAGTAACAGTAATCCCCTATTATGTTCCATAAGCTCTAGTAACTTTTATACAACGGATCATTTGCTGAACCTCAAGATGAAGTGAGTAACAGTAGTCCCCTATATATGTTCCATAAGCTCTAGTAACTTTTATACAACGGATCATTTGCTGAACCTCAAGATGAAGTGAGTAACAGTATTCCCCTATATATGTTCCAGCAGCTCTAGTAACTTTTATACAACGGATCATTTGCTGAACCACAAGATGAAGTGAGTAACAGTAATCCCCTATTATGTTCCATAAGCTCTAGTAACTTTTATACAACGGATCACCGGCTAAAAGAACGCTTGGCAAAGCTCTCAGCGATACATTAATAACTGATTTCACGACCTAATTTTTCTCTTAAAATTCTTAGATGGCTTCCTCAAGGTTATTGGATCATTTCTTTCCATTGCAGCTCAAATCCAACAAACCCTTTATAACTTGCTACACAATAACAAAAATGACAGGAAGCCTTCTTCCTAGACTGACGTAGCAAGAAAGGCATTCGAAGAAGCCAAGGAACGTCTTATCTAACCAGCCTAACAATTCATCCTAACAATCAATTTCCTGAGAGGAATAAAAACAGTATGCATTTGGCATTCACTCAGCTTTTTTTCGAAATTCTTAAGTAACTGAAAGAATAATTAAACCGTACACGAAAGAGAATTGTGAGTGTTATACCATATAATACTTTCAGTATTTAGGCCTAGGTGGAAGCAGACACAAGGAGCACAGATCCTACATTGTGGCTTTCTTTCTCATGAAATAATGCCTTTGAATGAGAGGCCTTCATCACTCTTCAGCTGTAGGTAACCAATGAGAGGGAAATCAAAATCACAGTGTATACTTACAAAGGGTGTCGCAGTCTTGACAAAATTCAAACGCGCAGGTGCCGCGTCAATTAGGCATATCGCAAATGTTTTATTGAAGAAGGGCGTCTTAAAAACTAGTAAGATCTCAGAGAGAATGATGGGTTAAAGTGAGAGATCATTAAGGTTGGCTTTGTTATTTCAAGAGGAAAAAGCGGTGGAAATTCTCAACTCTAGTAGTTTCAAAAAATCTGATTATCTTTTTTAAAAAAAAATTTTTCTGGAAGAACATAAATGAAAGTAAATGAAATATATAAGAGCCGGGTAGAAAGTGTGGGCGAAATTCTCCATCGTTGTTATACGATATTTTAATATCTTCCATAAAAATTGTTTTTCGTAAAATAGTAATAAAGCACAAATTTCAGAAAATTGTATTATATTATGGTCTACGAAATTTTTATAAATCAAATAAAAACAAATATAGGAATATTAAATTTTAGTATTTCTCTAAACCACATCCCTTTCATCTGGTTTCAACCTAAAATGATTCCATGCAAAAATTTTCAATAAAAAGTTTACATACCAAATTTAGTTTTTATATTTAAAAATAAAAAGGCCCGCCTTTCACTTAAATTGCAAAAGTTTTCCTTTTTTAGAATTTTTCATAAGAATATTACAGGATAAAAATGGCCGAAACCTAAATTTTACACTTATCATGTTTAAAAAATTTTTTATGCGTAAAAATGAATTCATTGAAAGGATCTGGCATCTGAGGAAGCCATAACTAAGATGGAACGCTAATTCCCAGTCTCCCTTGTATTTAATTTTTTTCCCAGTTAAACAATTTTATAGTTTATAATTCCTGCAAAATATCTAGATAATAGTTGCTATTTTGGGTTTTCTTAAGTGTTTCAAGGCATACAAACTTATTAAAAGGTGTTCAGTACGAAGACTTTATGGCGAGTGTAACCAGCCGATTCAGTGGTATGTGGCCAAGTGGGACACCACCTACCCACAATTGATCCAATGTCTTAATGAAAAAAGTGGTAAAAATCTTCTCAGTCAAAAAGAAAACGAAGGTTATGACCTTATATCCAATTAATCCAAATTTGTACAGATCATTTTTATAAAGGCACTTAAAGATTCTAATTGACAGTACTTATCAATTACAGAAAGACAAGCTCCCAAATATAGTTCTCAAAGGTCTGCAACCAAGCTCTCCGATAGAAGACATAAAAGTTAATTAGCTCAGGAAGGATACTCAGCTGTTTTCATTACAAATGTAGTGGATTCATTTCAGACTTTGTTAATAAATACCATTATTCTTTGCACAAATTAATAAAAATTCTTATATAGAAAGCTTTTTCCACGTCACATTATAGCAGAAGGAAAATTGAGGATGCACGGAAAAAGTAGGCCATTTCACAGAGTGCCCAATGTCAAGGGTTCGCACATACAAAGAATGATTACCTGCTCCCGCGTCAACGTATCCAATTAACTTAATCAAATGCACCAAAGTGTCAGTGAATCATGCCAACTGTGGGGAGGTACAACCGGCTAATTATCGCGGCTGTGCTGTGCACAAACAGCTTCAGGAGCTAGAGACGAGTCTTCGCGGAACCGCTGTCTAGTTAGAACCAGCCTCTACCGAGCTTTGACGCTCTCCCTCCAATGCAGAAGATACCGAGGCATCTCATGCACATGCCTCACTAACAAGCCCACCATCTCCTGGAACGCGACCTAGATGGGTTCCGCCGCCCGGCAATTAAAGCTCCTCCCACGAGACCTCAAACCTCGCAGGAATCTCTCTAATTAACCTCAGTCCTTCAGGAATACCTCCAGTTTCACAACACGACCGTCTACTAACACAATAGCAGAGGGTTCCATCTCTGCCTTACTCTTCAATATTAATGGACTGACGAAAAGAAACACAGAACTAGAACAGAAAGTCCAATCGAACATCATTATTAAAAGAAAAACTTACAAAATCAGACTAAAAAATCTACCGCAGTTACCTGTCTGGGTAGACACGAGGAACGAGCCACTGTCATTCTAATAAAGATTCACATTAAACACTTGATAAAGAACGGCCCTGAGTTAGAGACAGCAGTCGAAGTTTACACAAAAGAAGTTCAAAAAGCAAAGTAAGCTGCATCAAGAGAAGCGCCGAAGAGGTCCTCCTTACCATGAGCAAATGAAGGAATTGATTAGAGCAAAGAGAAGAGCCTGGGAGATCTAGCAGACATACAGACTACAGACCTACAATAGACTGCACAATGAACTACAAAAGACACATAAGGTTTTAAAACGCAATCACACGACATTGTCCTCCAATCTCACAACACAGTAGTCACTGAAGAGCAACCAGGCGTCACACCTAAAGACTTTCGGCAGGTTATTGCGCACTTATCACCACGAAAATTCAAGGAAGAAAATACTCCAGGAAATTCCACGCAGAGGTATTTATGAGATGCGTGCAATGTTAGTATGGATACCCATTCATACTACAACAACCCTGTCAGCAATAAAGCTGTAAGTGTACGATAATCTGTTGGTATTTCGTGAGTATATAGTATGCAAAGAAGTGGTAGAAGAAAAAGGACCTGTCTCTTAAGAAAGTTAGAAGAATGAGAAAGTATAAGCTTGGTAGTAGTTTCTTCAGTTCAAAGTCCAGGATACCAAACTCTCAACATAGACATAATACAAAAATACATAAAACTTTTCTACACTCTACACTTTCATAACAAACTTCAGGGCCACCCAAACACATGAATACGCCACATGTAACAACATATCTACACAAAACTGCCAGAAGGCTTGGGAAGTGGGCCCCGGGACCTACTTAAGAAGTTGCTTCCTCCTTGAGAGGGCACCACTGAGCATACATTCCCTCATATGCCCAAAATGCTAATTTTTATCTATTTCTTGTATTTACAACATCTTCTGATGGAACCTTATTGTACCAGTGTGGATTTATATTATAAGACAAAATAAAAATAATAACTCAAATGATCTCAATCTTTTGAAAGTATATACTCATTTTTCTATATTTTTTTCAATTATTTTATTAGAATATAGCATGAAATGTATAAGTAGAATTTAATAAATAAAACTAGTCCTTAATATCTCTACACATAAAGTTAGGCCTAGTGAATTAGTTTCTAAAGCCCATGCTTAAATATAGATTAGTTCCAAGTACCTGTCTGAAACGTTTCCACGATTTTAAGCCTTTGAAGGACTTGAAATGAGAAAGGCATCATCAAGTAAGTAAATTAAAAAGTTATTCAGTTATGAAATAGACCGCCAATAGAAGTGTAGAAACATTATTGTCTACAAGTTAAAGAAGTTGAGAAATATAGAATTATTATTGAGACTGAAAGTTCACTTACTGCACTTTTATTTCTTAGCGGTTACTTAGTTAGACGTTAGTGAAGTGCGATGTGGGTGTTTTCGAGACATCAAAGTGATGAAGAAAGGCTACTCAAGCACCAACTTTATGGGGATCGGGGAATAATGTTATTCATTTCACATAAAAATGTTCTTCAGCAAGTGACTCATTATAGAATAGCTGTCGTGGCTACTTGACGGAGGACTGCTACTGTGCAATTCTTCTAGGACTTTAGCAAATTACTCATTTTCGAAAACTACTAGGGCTGCTGGAACACTAGCCAGATAGGAGATTACTGTTGTTAACTTCACTGAGAGGTTCCGCTGCCTCATGACTCATTATAGAAAACTGGTAGAGCTGATGGAACACTAACTTGTTGGGAAGAAGGTAATTGCCATAACAGGTTGTCCGCTATTTCCTTCCCGTGGGAGTGACGTCACGCAGAAAATGTCGGTACTAAGCCAGTAGGTTCGCAACTGGGGCTTCTGTTGCCTAACAAAACATGAGATAAAGTGAATATGTTATTCCGCCAATCAACAACCATATTCTTCCCTGCCTCTGGGGGGATATAGATGGGATACATCTTGTAGAAAAGGGTCTGGGTCGCCACATCTAAGGCCTCGCATATAATCAGCTATCAAGAGTCATTAATGCTTTGAGTCATTTCAAAAAATGAAAATTGGATGAAATGGAACACAATAAAAAAACAAGCTACTTTGAACGAACTAGCAACTAAAAAACTACTTTGTTTGAAACAGCCGGAACTTCTTAGTGTAATTACAGGTAACCCTAATTACCGCTAATATATTTATATTTTGTAATATAAAACTTCACATTCATTGTTAAATATAGAATCCTGAAAAAAAAATTGTTAACGAATTGTTTTTATTTAAAATTTAATAAAAACATTTTATTTAACGATTTAAAACGGTTGTTTGCTTCGCAAACATCTCGGTGGAGAGGGGGGAGTCTGTCAATGTCTAATATTGGGCATCAGCTAACTATACACTTATAAAGGAATGTAACCCTTGTTCTGGTTGTTTCAGTCAGCTTATAACAGAATTGTGAAAAGAACGGGCGTAAGATGGTTAAAAATTTGTACTGTTTATCTGATATATTACCCTCAAAATATAGATATTCACAGTACTATTGGCGGAAACAAACAAATTACATGTTCAAATGCTTGCTCTTGGTAGTGGACACTACCTTGACCGATTCCCAACAAAAAAAAACATCTAAAAACAAACAAATTACAATTATTGTACATAATCAGAGTATATTTATTGAATTTGGAGTGAGAATTTTTATATTTTTGAAAAATCCCTAATTTAGTGGGTAAGTAATCAGATTCTATGGGTTCGTTTATAAAATATGAACCATTCTCTTAAATGTATCATTATTGTATATGAGTTATATACAATTATACACAATAGACCGCTACTATTACTAAAAAGAGCACACAAACGCAAACGAACAGACGACACACAAACCGACAACAACGCAAAAAGACATAAGACAGCATAATCCATAGGCAGACACCAGCAAACACAAACAAACTCTTGATCTCAACAAAGGAGATCACAACCAATACCTACCTCAACCTATACCTGGAATAATGGACTCTGACCCTTATAACTCGCACGTGCGACAGACTTTATCGCCGACAAAAGCAACCGTTACAGCTACCTGACACAACTAACTCACAGAATACAAACACAGTTGAATACAGACAGTGACAGTGAACGCATGTATTCGGCCAGAAGATGGACAATGTCCGAAAGCGCTCGCCAACAGAAGATGGTTTGCAGAAACCAATGAAGACTGAGAATAGAAGGTATCCCTACTCATCCTAATACTCTTTTAGCCTTCTTTGCAGATGACAAAGCTATCCTCTCCTCCCACCCTGATTCCAAAACCGCTTCTAACATTTTACAAAACCTTCTTGATACTATTCAGCAGTAAATGGAGAATTAAATTAAATGAGTCCAAATGCGTACAAGTAAATTTTCAACTAAGAAAAGATTCTCCTGATATTGTTACATACAATAACATCCCTACACCTCTCTCTGATTCAGTCCGTTACCTTGAGTTCCACCTTGACTCACGACTCAACTGGAATGAACATACTAAAATCAAACGACAAGAACTCAACAGACGCCACGGACTCTTACACAGCCTCATAAATAGGCGCTCATACCACTCATTAGAAAATAAACTGACCATCTACAAGACCGTAATACGACCAATCAGGACCAACGGTGCAGAACTGTGAGGTGCCGCTAAGCCTTCCAATATCCAACGAATACAATCCTTTCAGTCCAAAATTCTCAGACTAATTGCTAACGCTCCATTTTATGTGTCCAACTCTACCCTTCAACACGACTTTAATATTCCTTTTTCAAAAAATCTCCACCCGCTTCAAACTCTTCCATAGTAAACTCCAATTTCATCCCAATCCATATGGCCGATCCCTGTCGTTGGACTCCCATCCTCACAATACTCCCCGGCGTCTAAAACGGAGATGGGCTCGCGACCTCCTGGGCTTTAATGCCTAAACCTATTAGGAGTGGGATTAATGGGCCCCTTCTCCCTGCACAGTGATGATCATTTATTTATTTTATTATATTTTTTCTTTTATTTTATTTATATTTTATCATATCATCAAATTACAAGATGTTAAGTAACAGAACGTAATAAATAAATAAAATAAAAAAGAAAATATTTAAAAAAAGAAAGAATAGGGGTCAAAATTGTGAATTTAAAATTCGCTCAATACCCATAGAAGTAAGCTGTTTTTAAAATTTTCCAGATTCACAAGTGCCTTTGTAATAATGAACTTGGCGTTGTATTAAACTTGAGTTAGGAAGCTCCTTATAACTGGGATATTTTTCATTTAAAAAAACTAATTGAAATTGAAGTAATCGGGATAAGTTCCAATGTGATATTAATTGGAGTTAAAACTCATTAAACATCCTGGATAATCTATTGCTCAACATCGACAGCAACGAAATCCACCACTTAAGAGATAGTTTAAATACAGTATACATTATACGCATAAGGTCAGTTTCCATTCTGATGAAATGGTTTGAAGTGCATGAAAATTGCAGCAGCTGATTAAAATAGGTGTACTTTTGATTACCAGTATCACATATTCTTTCTAATAAAATTTCAATCGCTCTTCCTACATCCTATAACTCTATTAACTACAAAATATTCGGCCACCACTCCAAATACACCATTACCCGGTAACGGTTAGCATAGTTAGGATTATAAACTAATATTATCGAATGTGTATACCTTTAGTAGAACAGTAATCAATTTTTTTTTTTTTTTTTTTTTTTTTTTTTTTTTTTTTAAGCTCATTGTCAACTTTGAGATTTTTCTATGTACAGTAGTCTAATTAATATCAAGTCATCAACAAAAAAAAGAAAAAAGAAATCGAAATAAATCCTTATCTATTGTTATGAGTTCCAGAAAAACCTTTGTCATTGAATAAATTAAAAAAAGAATATCAAAAACAACGTGGGAGACAAACATTCACCTTGGAAAACATCTCTAGTAACATTTATGGGCGTATCTAAAACTCTGTTATCCATCTTAAATTGTGTTCTGAAATTATTTTTTTATTGTCCTTAATTATTTTACTCCTCACCTCTAATTAGTGTTTACGTCTTTAGATACTTACAAATATTGATAATAGTGATTTTTTATATACATTTGTTTGTCTATCAATTTCATTATGAACTGTAAACACATAATTCATACAAGAACGCCCACTACGAAAACTGCATAGCTCCTAAGAAATGATTTTATTTATTTATTTTATACCAGTCCACTATCCTACAATTAAATACAGAAGTGAAAAGCTTTAGGACTGTTTATTAAGCAGTGCTCAGCTCTTAAATTTTAAATGGGTGGGTTATGGCAACATTATATTGATTTAGGTGGCTACAACTATTTAGGTGACTATTATCTTCCAAATATTTTCTGACGATGAGCCGATAGTGAGGGGCAGTTAAATGTTGGTGTGTAGTCGTAAATAATACATTTTATATTTTACAAGACAAGTTTCTAATTTTTTTTTTTTGTCTCTTTATTCTTCCAACGTATTGATATCCTAGCAAGCAATAGTTTTATTTGTGGGATAGAAATTTTGGCTGCATTAAAGTTATTTGAATAATGTCATTTTTAATTATATTAATATCTTATTCATTTAAGTTTATTTCAATTGTCATTTTATAAATAAATCTTAGTTTGCTTCCTTAAGTTTTTATCGTTGGGTATTTTGTTTTTCCTATGTTCTGTTTAATGTTTCGATTGAAGCAGTTTTGTGAATGTCACCGAGTCAACAGATGTGATTAAGTCGTTAAAAAAATCAAGCCGTGTTGTTAAAAAATAAACAAACATAAAAAGTAGTCCCCATTAATAAATCAGCAGATTGTTTCTCTGTGAATCTGCGTTGACTACACTAAGCTGAACAAATCCGTTAAGTGGGATAACTATCAGCTGCTTAAGATTGACTATGATTGACTAGGGGAAGGCGCTGTATTCAGTGAGTTAGATGCGCGGAACGGGTTCTGACAGGTGAAGCTAGCTGAAGAATCACGTCATCTAACTACGTTCCTTACTTCATTCGGTAGATCCCGCTTCAAGAGGCACCCCTTTAAAGTCTGAAGTCTGCTCCAGAGCACTTCCAAAGATATGTTCCTGAAGCACTCTCGGCTCAGAGGAACGTCATATGCCGTATGGACGATGTGCTCATATGGGGGCGAAATGAGGCACAGAACACGATAAGATTTTGGGAGAGGTCCTTACCAGGCATGAATAGGCTCATGTTACATTGAATTAAGAAAAGTCTGAGTTTTCATAAATTGAAATCGCATATCTGGGCCATATAAGCAAAGATGCTTTGAAGCCCGATCTTGAAAGAGTAGCCGCCATTGTCAACTTAGAAGATCCAAAAACATTTCTGAGTTTCGGCGTATTATCAGCACAATTCAGTTCATCCTTAAGTTTGTGCGGAAGAGTAATCAAATTTTAAAACAACTTTATGATCTTCTTTCTGTCAAAAATAAATTTTTATGAGGAGTAGATCATAGAACAGCCTTTAAAAAGCTAATAAAAAAATCTTAGACACGATAACCTATTGATTCATTACGACTTAAACGCAGACCAAAATTTCATGAGATGCCCCCAAGAAGGGGTTTTACTCCAACGTCATGAGAATGATAAAGATTTTGTGCCAGTCTATTTTTGTTCTCGTTCGCTAAAAATTTCCGAATCTAACCTACGCCAACGTAAAAATTGTGGCGTTGGGCATAACTTGGCAATTTACTCGGCTGGAGGACTACATCATGGGGAAGAAAATACTCGTAGTAACAGACCACAAACACCTCATACAGCTTTTAAAGGATACAACGATATCTGATCTTACATCCAGAATACAAAGACGTCTTAGAGAATGTCAAGAGAGGACAGCAAAATGGTACCATACTCCAAAGCGTCAAGAGATTGATCTTCGAGGGATGGACTGAATGGCCTCCTCTCTATTACCCCCTCATACCAGATCCGAGACGAGCTGTCTTGTTGCAAAGACCTACTGCTTCAAGGTTAGCGGATGTTATGGGGGGCACCTCGGAGTGACCAATTGCCGGCTCCGCTCCAGGCAGCATTTGGCAATTTTGTGGCCAGGAATGTCTAGTGGGGTCTTCAAAGCGTTCGCTAGACAGTCCAAATTTTGTCTACAGAACTCCACCAATCCGCACGAATCTCTGATAGTCGAGGATCTGCCGGAAAGGCTGTGGCAGAAAGCAGCAGTTGACCTGTTCCAGTTGGAAGGGAAATGGGGTACCTCGTGATCGTGGACAGGTATTCTCGGTACTTAGAAATCACAAATATGAAAAATCTGACTACCGACGAAGTGATTCTTGTCTGCAATACGGTATTTAGCAGACATGACATTCCAGAGAGACACGGAACGGACTCCGACACACAATTTCAAGTTATTGACTCGCCAGACTTTAGAACATTTTATAGAGCATTCGAAGTCGCCTTAATTCCACCAGTCGAATGGAGCTGCTGAGGCAGCCATTGAGCGAACAGCTTAAAGGGAGGTGATGTGTCATACGTATTTATTCCTCTCTATATTCATGAGAGGTTACAAGGGTGAAATCTTCCTTAAAAGTATCTTGTGATTAATATGTTTGTTTTATAAGAGTTATCATTCTAATTATTGAGTGACTAATGTTTTTTTATATATTTCTTGCTTCATTTTATTAAACACAAACACATATATACGTAATGTATTCAACCCAATAAAGGGCTTAAATTTACAAAACATTTCAGTTGATCGAGATTCCCCTAGGACAGAGTAACCTCCTCAAATAAGATGAGCTGTTAATCTTCATTTATCTATAGTTATGCCCACTACATTTATCAACAGGGTCTGGGAAGGTCTACTTCCAGTATTTATATGAAGTAAAAAAAAAAGTATGGGCTCAGTAGTAAAATGCCTTAAAAATGTAGTGGCCATCTTGGTTGGATAATCTAACTCTGCCCTGTTTTAATCTCCTGCAAACCCTCTCTGCTATGTATGAATATCCTAAAAATCATAACTTAAAAGTCAAGCAAGTAAACTGTTCAGTAAAGTAATGATTTTTTTTCCTTCTTTTTTTTTTATGAGAGGATAATCTTTAATGGACGCCAGAATGCTGCTCCAATATTCACGACCAAGTAGCATTCTACCCACTTAAAATCTTTCTAACCAGCACCCACCTGAAATGGGAACTAGACCACGACTTCAGAAAGATTGCCGAGAATATTCCTCAAGAGCGATTAACTGCCTTTACAACTTATTTATGAAGAGGGGTGGTCGCAGCCCCCTCACTCTTCTTGATCTTCAGCACCCCTTTGATGAAGCCATCAACCACATTCCATGCATTGGGTCCTGTTAGCTGTCAACGGACATAATCAAGAATAGGCGGCCAGCCAAGCTTTGGCTGCAAGGTTGCTTCTCTCCTCTTACTACTGGTGGAACTATAAAAGTGTATGCATGGCATCATCTTGGTCACTATACTGACAACCAGGACCAACAATTCATCATAACTGATGTTCCATAAATCCAGGTCATGAATAGAGACCATCTGCCTCAATGGTCACCCATTCTGGGCTTCTAGAGCTTCTCCAGAAGTATCCCCACAATATCTAGCAAACAGGGTGGTCAGTATGCTGAAGGGGATCCCGGGCCACTCTTTCCTTTTCTGACCAAGACCAAGCAGTCAACTCCTTCAGTAATGTAATGATAAAGTAGAGGAAATTAAAAGTAACAAACTAAATAAATAATTACATTTTTTAATATTTACATTTTAGGAATATAAAAATGAAACATAAGTAACAAGAATACAAATATGTAGAAGCAGTTTGTTGAGTTTAATTACACATAAAAAAACTATATTATAAAAGCAAATAGCTTTCACAAAATAAACATTTTCATATTTTTAATTCAGTAATAGTAATTTAACTTGCAAAAATTTATTAAACCAAAGAATGTGAAATAATCTTTTCATTTCAAATAAAACAATATAAATAGAATAGTAAAGTTTATAAATTATGATAAATAAAAATAAAATATAGTAACTTCCAGGTACAATTGACAAACACTCTTAGTACTAAAATAACAATAACAAAATCACAGGGAAAAGTAAAAAAATAATACAATTTACAGTCAACAAGATTAACAATGTTATTCCTTGGATAAAACAGAATCAATAACCATCTGATCATTATGTGGGAAAGACAGCTTTGAAATTACAAGAAAACCAGACTGGTATCCTACAGCAAGGTATGTAAAACTCTGTGAATTAGGGCTCCAGACAACCTGTTTAACAGAATAGAAAACAAGGTATTATAATAGTGTCATTATATAACAATAAAAATAAAAAATAAAATACACCATAAAATAAAGGCAGCTAATTAAAAATCGTTAAACCTACCAAAATACTTTATAAAAAAATATTCCATGATTTTCTCATCCAGTCAAGAAGTACTTCAATTTGGTCCACAAATTCACATTAAAGTTTGTTTTTTTTAAAAGAAGGGTGGCTTTTAATTTTAAAATAAATAAATCATAGAGCCAAACAAGAGCTATTTCTTTTCCTTTAAAGATTTCATAACTTTAACACCATCCCCTACTCCCCCCCTTATATAAAATTTATATTACTGAAATCTTTATTTTCATAATAAAAAAATTAACTTATGTGATCATATCTAAAAATTAAAGTTGTAAAGCCCGTCCTCAAAAATGTATACTTAATATCAATGAGTAAAAAAATTTAATACAAATGGATAGTTAAATTGGTTTTGAATCATGATTGTAAATTTGAATTATTCATTTAACTGCTATGACATGTTAAACATTGGAGTCTAAAAGTTATCAAACAGGAGTATAACAAATAAAACATTGTTTTCAGAGGAAAAATATTTTTTGACTAATGTGATATAAATACCCTTCAGAACATTGTTGTGACATAAGTGTTTGCCATGAGGATAGAGACGTCAAACAAGGGTAACTTCCTTTAGTCGTCTATCTCCATTGTCGTGGCAAACACTTACATCACAAAATTATAATTGTTTGCTACAGTATTCTATTTTCTTCTGACTGAGCTATCTCCATACATAACAAACATTAAATGCATTTGATCAATCAGAAATTTGAAAATGTTTTAAGGAAATGGGAGGAGACAGTGGCGTCCACAGTGACGTCCAAAATGCATCTAGATAAGATTCAATAGGCTATTGAGGAAGGCTGCCCTCTTTCAGAAAGTTCATTATCAGTTATTTTATTGAACTACACAGCAGGTAAGATTCTGGAAGCCCTCAGTAACCTCTTACAAGGAAAGTATAATTTATTATGTAAAAGGGGCTTCAAACTTTGATGTCTTGCCAGAGAAACATGTCAATTTATTTATATTTTTATTTTTCTAATAATGTTAAAGTTAATAAATTTTAACATTTAAATTATTTCAATATTCGACAATAAAGTTTAAATTAAATACTTATTATAATTATCAATGTAATTTTATTATTGATAAAAAATGTAAATCATACATTTAAAAGAGTGTTAAACTAATAATTTAATTTTCATTGTCATTAGTTAAAAATACTTGTTTTGTTATTGTTGTTAGGCCTAAGTCTGAGATAGAATTTTTTATTTAGAGTGGTTTAGTTTTAATAAGAAAAAATTGTTACAAAGAATTGGTTTGCATTAATTTGTAAGTAAAGCCACTCAACTTTAAATAAATTTTCTCAAAAAACATTTATAAATGGAAATGATACATTTTATTGAATAAGCAAAAGTAATAAATATTGAACTTATCTTCGAGAAAGAATTTATGGAATTAATATTCTATAGTTATTGTATTCAACCAAATATGTGAGCTAAACATTATTGCATCTTCTGCACAAATATAAAAATTAGTCAACTTGTACAAATTTGTAAGTTTTGTTAAACAAAAAAAAACCAACAGGAATAAAGGTGGTTGTATTAAGTGAGTGATATATGTTTGAGCAGGGAAATAACCCTATATGTATATTTATTAACAAATAGGATATAATAAAGCTAAATATCTGAATTTATATTAAAATACAATTTTATTTTAGAATAGGAATAACTATGGTAATGAGAGTACTTCAATAAGGTTAAAAGATACAACTTTTAATTGACTGTAGGTTCTAAATATTAACCGAAACTCCTTTTTGTTTATCATTTGAAATGTAGTACAAAATAAAGTTTCACTAACCTTGTTAACAGAATTAAGAGGATAAATATTCAATTCACTCTCTTCAGTACTTTCCTTTGGGTCATCGTTTGCCCCAAAACTGTGAAATTTAAAGTCCTGAAACAAAGTCAGTAAAATATAAGATAATAATCATTAGTAAATATAAAGGAAGAAACAAAAGATTTAGGAGAATGAAGTTTTTGTCCCAGCAGTGTATTATGCTTTAATATATAATACTTGCAAATATATATCAAAATAAATTATAAACCATCTGTTTCAGATTCCATAGCCTCAGTTAGGCCTGTTAAGGCAGCAGAAAAAAAAAGTTTCTTAGGCAGGTGCAACTTAACTAAGCAGGTTTCCCATGTTTCATTAAGGATTAACATAAATAAGAGTAAGAAACTTATTTTATTTTACAGACTGGAGTGAAATTTTTTTGTAGAAATAAAATTATATTTTACAACTATTATGTTCAATAACTTTTTACTTTATTGTAACTCTAACAAAGATTAAAAAAATATGTTAATACATACACACACACATAATGTAACCCTGTTAAAATTAAATATATTTTTTATTTACAAAAACAAAACAAAAAGTGTTAATTTAAACTTCTAAATTATTTCTGTTTTATCAATGAAGATTCATTTAAAATCTGTAACTATGACTGGTTAGGCAAAATTAATTTTTGTAATGTAAGAAAGAGAAATATTAGACTTCCCTGTAACTAATTACAAAGTTATTGCACCAGTCATATAATCCACTGAGAGTCATTATTATAATTATCTTCCTAATTATGCATTAAGCTGTAAAAAAAAAAAAATATCCTTAAGGACAATGAAAGGAAGAGTGAAGGCTGTTAAGATTGACTCTGGTAGCCTCCTGGTTGGATTCTTGAACACCTTTCATGTCATGTAGTTTTCATAAAATATTATGGGTCAAAGATCTTAGAAAATTTTATTTTACAGCTTTTATATTAATATAAATTTTATTTTTTAACCCTAATTATAATTCAGATATATAAATATTTCTCAAATAAGGTCTGGCTTTAATTTACCTTCCTCTAACCAAAATTTACCTATTAATGATCTCATCTAATGCTAAAAATATATTTTTTTTTTTTTTTAAACTTTAATGCCAAATTTGATTCAATTACTTTAAAATTTAGTGGGAGATATTTTTTAAGTAGGACTGGTGAAAAACTGAAATGTAATTTGCCATGACATCAGCTTGAATTCCTTGAAGGAAATCTGCTGAAAGTTGAACACTTAAGATTAAGTTAAAGGAAGGGCAGAAGGATGGAAAAAAGAGAAGAAAAAACTCCTATGAAATCCATACAAAGAAAACAATGAGTTTTTATAAGTCCCTAATTTTGAGAGGCTGTGAAAAAGTTAAACACGGGATAAACATTTGTTTGTAAATTACTCGTTGTTGATATGAATGGCATTGTCCTAAAGGGCATCATAATTAATGTTTCTAAAATCTAATTTAAAACATGCAAAAATATTAGATATACTTTAGCAATAGAGTTTTTTCCCAGGAATCTTAGGAATTTGAACTATAATGGTCTCTTTCTAAATGCTAGGAAATTATTCAGACACAAGATAAGGCAAGGTTATGCAATATAATAAATAGACAAATAAGAGAATATCTTTATCAAAATATTATGCATTACTTGCTGGCTTTGTTTAAATTGTATTTGCTGATTATCTGGAATTAATTTCTGATTTTACACTACATTGTTTTTTCATAAACGTATCTAAATTTTCACAGGGTCTCCCCCCCCCCTTTTTATTTCCAAAGAATTTTCATCGAGGACAATAAAAAATACTGATTTAATAAAATAATATATATTTATTGAAATACTGTTTTTGTCTTCTTTTAAAATAGAAACTTGTTTTTTTATTTTGTATTTAAAAAAATTCACTTTATCATCAAGCGACTTTTGAAAAATTTTAACTAAAGAGAAGCTAAAAATATGGTCTGTTTGAAATTATACACGTACATACAAACTTACACATGTATATTTATTTATTCT
>KZ808684.1:25158-74085 GCA_000696205.2 Oncopeltus fasciatus | reverse complement strand
CCAGGTTGGATTCCTGGCTGGGACAGATAGATTTTTTATTCTATTCCCTCTCATTAATTGTTTAAAATTTACGTGGGATAAAAAACCACAACCAAATAAAATATTTATAAAACTGTTTTTAGTTTTCTCCAATCACATCCCGTTCGGTTTCTATGTGGGTGGGGGGCGCATGCTGGTCTAGACCTGCCTGTTTAGTTACATCTAACTAAAAATAACTACTAAAAAAAAGTTCTTAAAACCTCCCTCGGAGATATCTTCATACATCACTATTCCCTGATGATGATTTGCAAGTTAAATCAAAATGTTGACAATAATAAAATAATTACTCAATAATTTTGGAGAATTAAATTTTCTAATTGTTAACCAAAAATGTTTTTATTATTGCCAATATTTTGGTCCAAATTTCAGGCCTTCTTCAAGGCAATGGGGTGATTAAGTCATTTGTATCATGATTATTAAATCAGTTAGGATCAGTTTAGAATAGTTATCCTATAGCAGGAGACACCCTCCCTCCATCACTCCCATTGCTTTAAATAAGACCTGATACTTAGACTGAAACAATAATAGGCAACAATAAAAACTTTTCAGGTTTACAAATTACTTATTTCTTCAAATTTCTAGACCAAATCCTGACCAATCTCTCCACATAACTATAATATAGTGCATAAATAATACTTTTTTAAACTGTATTGAAAAGGATTGAAAATAATATATGAACCCTCTCCTTTTCCCATTGTGAGTTCAACAACATTTATATGGACATTTAAAAATCAATTGGACTCTAAAAAATGGATCAACCATAGAGCTTTCACGAAAAACATTTTTCACACAAAGAAATTTATGATTTTAAGAATAATAAAATAATTTTTTTTTTTTAATTGTGCTAAGGACCCAGGACTTGATTGGCATAAAAAAAATAGTTTCAAGAAAATTCAAAACACATTAATCTTAACTTTTCGTTTGCAACCAGTTTTGGTATGATGTATCAGAAGAATTAGGTTAGAATATTAACCAGTTTGACAGATACTCAGCAAAGATACTGCATAAGGGTGGAGACTAGTAAATATTCAGGAATGAAAATGACACTCGTGCTGAAATTATTTATGAATAAATATTCCTGAACAGAAAGGAATTTAATTTATACTACTTAAGAGACAGCAGCTTCCTCACTTAAAATGAAATTCATAAATCTACAGATAACAATAAATGCAAGTTCCTTATTTTTACTTGTAGTGGTATATTGATATTTAAAAAAAGAAAAACTTACTGGTGGGTCAAATTTACATGTCCTGAAATGTAATTTCATTTCTTCAATAGTTGAGCAGATAAATTCACACTGTGGAAAATTACACTTCAAAGGTTCTCCTCTATCTTCATTTTTCTTCCAAAAAATTTTCAAGTTTTTAGAAGGCCTCTTTGCTGTACGTACATAAAATCTATGCTTCTGTAAAATAATAGAAGGAAATGAAAGGAATAAATTTATTTATTTCAATAAATAATATGATTATTGAAAATAATTAAGTGCTGAGCAATGAAAAATAAATGTTTTTTCTGTTTTTTATAAAGTATAATTCAATACTCTTGAGTATATTAAGAATTAGATGTTAGTAACAATAAAATTCCAGTAATCATTTTCAGGTTGAGAATATTAGCTAATAAAATGATAAATATATAAATATATTTTTTTAGTCTAAGTCAAATTATTTAAAATGAATAGAACATAGAATGGAATCTTTAATTCTAAATTTTAGGGAACTATCCACACTTGTTAAAAAAATAACACAAAATTATGTTTAAATACATTTACTAATAACATATAGACGTACTAATAACCCTGGTAGTTGATATGCTCAAAATAAATAAAAAAACATATAGACAAAAATACAACAAATTATCAAAATCATTACCGTCATAGTCCAATTCAACTCTACCTCTAAGCCATCCCCAGGATCCTAAGTAACCATCTTCCTCTTTCTCCAATTAAGACCACAGCTGGCAAAAACCCAATACCGTCTTCCCATACTAGCCTAGAGTAATCCTAGGGGCTTGTGCCCTGCATCTTTCCTCTTATTTTGCACAGAAAATCCACAATATGTCCATTCTTAAAATGTGACCTAAGCCTGTTTCTTCTATGATTGTCTAGAACGATTTGAGTTGAGGTTGGATCTGATTGTTTCATAAATTTCCAGCCATCGGCTTTTATCCTTTACAATTGATTATGGTCTTCCATAATTTTTTTTTTTCCATCTATATCATCATATCATCTTCATACCCTGAATGTTCTTTAACAAATCATTAATTAAATTCTTTAATTGAGGCCCTGACAAAACCATTGAGAGCGTAAACAATATGCTTTTACAATATCCAGGGATAGCAATCTTTCATTTATATACATTTCATCCCAAATTACTTCCGTGAAAATATAGTAGAACAGCACTCGTACTCCTGAACTGACTCTAGAATCCTCATTTACTCGAGAACATAGTCAGTTGTCTAATCACAGCTCCCCTAGGCTCTTCCTCTTAATATCAGTGATACCTAATAAGTCAATCCTTGCCTTCTTAACTTCATCTACCAACTCATATTCCTTGCCATTCAATTCTTTGATGTTTCAAGTAGCGAGCTATAGAAAAAATCCATTTCCCATGCTATTTTCATAACAGTGAAATATGTCAGGCTCCATTATTACTGTTAGTTTTTTTCTTAATTGTTTCATCTCGGAAGACCTAGATGACATATCAAGGTTAACCAAAGCTAGGTGATGGGCAGCCTCCTTAGGACCCTTAGTAGGCGGCCACCCTGCCACTTGAGGTGACTGCTATTGGGCCTATCCTATTTCCTGAAGTCATGCTGTCCTCAAGTACACCCATTGGCAGCGGACAATGAGGCCATTACAATCCTACACTGAATCTTCTTAACTACTAAAATAAATCACTGGGTACAAGAACATAAAATAACATTTTGATTATTAAAAATTTTATCTAATTTTAATTATTTGAGAGTGGTGTCACTGGTCACCTCCTCTCCTCATGTGACTTTCATTAATGTCATTTATTTTCTATTATACATTGTTATCAAATATTGTTATAAAAGCTTTAAAAATAAAAATATATATTATTTGACTGAAAAATTGAATATATATCATTCAAATACATAAATGTACATAATTAAGTTAATTTTATTATATAACCTTGGCATTATTTTATTGATGATATAACGGAATATATTTTTCTATGGGTATTGCTATGGGTCAAGCCTTAGGAGTCCAGCCCACCTGTTGGCCATTCCTCTGAGTAATTACCAACTTCTCAGCCTGGGTCTCACCTGGATTACTACACACCCCATCTCTTCAATAAATTTTTTACATTTTTTTTTACATAAAAATAAAATAAAAGAGTTGCAAATAGTCCAACAAATGTGTTAAGAGGAAGCAGGCGAGGTTTTGGACTTGGGAACTATAGGAAACAAAAGGACTGGGACAAGGGGAATTGGAAATGGAAGCTGAGATGCATATTCCTCTTATAAATATTTTATAAGTTTAGTCAGTGCCCAAACTTTGCTCCATTCTTACAGTAATATTGCCAGGCATATCACAATTAACTTTTGACTTTCAGACATGGTGATTATATTACAAAAGCCAAAATATTTAAGTATTTCAAGTTTTAATAAAATAAAATATTAAATAGCATTACCTTCAATGACTTTTCCTTCAAATGAATTTATATCTATCCAACTAGAATCATTACAACTCAGTGGCATAGAGACGTTAGCATCAGGTTTGAATAATTCAATATTAGCTTCAGGATCCCAATAATCGAGAGACTCTCCAAATTCAGGGAATACAGTTTCTTTGCTAAAATCTGTTTCATAGCTAAAAAAAAAATAAAAAATCTTTAAAAAACAAAAAATTAATTTTATGAATAATTTTAGAAATTCATATTTTTTATATTTTATTTTTCCACGAGCTCTATAGGTTCAATTATTTTAGAATACATAACTTAAGGCTTTTTCCTTCATTTATTTATTCATATTTTTCTATTATTTTATAATTGAATTTATTCTTCTTCAATTCCATGTATTCCATTCACATTTTACATGAATATGCTGTAGAAATTAGTCATGGTTTCGGTCAGGATCAGAAAAATAAAGTACTCCAAAATTGTTGGGTAATTATTTTATTATTGCCGATTTTTTATTTAACTTGTAAGTCATCATCAGGGTGATAGTGATGTCTAGAGAGATCTTCGAGAGAGGTTTATGGTCACATCTCAAAGTGAAGAGCTAAATTGCATATTTTATCCAGTTTAGTTCTGCACTCTAAGATGTGAACCTCCCTCCCAGATCTCTCCAGACATCACTCTGGTCATATTTTTTATTGCCCTGATGATAACTTACAAGTCGGCAATAATAAAATAATTACCCAATAATTTTGGAGTATTTTATTTTTCTGATCCTGACCAAAACCAGGACTAATTTCTCCAGCATAATACTTGAGGGCCAACGAACCTCCAACCATGCCAACTTTACATAAATATGAACATACTATAGGTAAATACTTTTAATTTTTAAATATTTTTATTTGTGGTTTTATTTATCCCACGTAAATTATAAATAATTAATGAGGGAACAGAGNTATGTTTTAATTTTTTTTAAATATTTTAATTTTTAATATTTTATTCTACAATCCTACAACAAAAATACTATGAATTATAGTAATATGCACCAATTTGCTTATACTTTTTCTTTAGTATTACATAGTATAAAAATATACTAACATGACCTCTCTCTTCTTTCCTTATTCCATCATCAAATATATTTTCATCCTCACTGTTATCATCATTTGCTTCTTTAGTTTCCTCTAAATCATCCACTACATCCTCAGCATAATCAGCTATCTTGTCAAGGCACCTGTAAATAAATAAAACTATTTTCTTTTAAATGTATTTTTTTTATGCCTAGGTCATTAATAAATATTCAATATTTCTAATAAACTAGAATTTTATAAAATATGTTACATTTTATTAATAAAACATCTTGCAATTTGGTAGCATAGCATATACAAACAAATATAAACAAAAATTTTAAAAATAACATAAATAATAAATAAATTAAATGTCACTTTGCTGGGAAAAGGGGCCCATAGACCCTACTCCCAATAAATTTAGGCACCAAGGCCCTAGTGGTCGGGAGGCCATCTTCATTTTAGTCGTCAGGAAGGAAACCTAGTATTAATAATATACTTTCATAGTCACTAATATGTTAAGCACTACTCAATTATGCAATAATACTGCTTCAATAAATATTGCTGCAAATTTAGTAATAACTTATCAAATATTCAAAGCCTGAATGGGAGATAAATGAAATATGTAAATNCCAGTGTTAAAGTAGTAACAATTAAATTTCAAGAATAAAATAAATTAATCCCAGACAATTTATTTTTTTTTTTGCTTTAGTACTTTTAATCTCTTAAATGACTTCAAAAGGGACTTGAAAGAAGTTGTGGCAACTTTCCTAGCCACTATCTATGACTTGAGTTCCTAAATCTCTGCTCATAAGCCATTTCCAAAAATGACATTTGAAAATTCTAATGAAAGGCACTAGAGATTTATTTTTATTTTTTACTCTGAAAAGCTAAACACAAAAATTTTTGAAAATTTTTAATACCTCTGTTACTGGAATCTATGGCAAATCATTTTCTTTCATCACCCGCTTCCATTTGAGCATAAGCATGTTTTCCCTCTGCATGAAATGGGTGTATGTGTGTGCCCCACAGCTGCTAAGCAATGCTCTGAAACAAGACTTGGGAACGGCTGCTGATAAGGCTCTAGAGCAGGATGAGAAAGTAAGGCGCCGGTCAAGCGATAGGCGAGCATCTATGCCTGCTCCTGGATCCCGCCAATCATGGCCAAAGATGAGAGCTATATCACTGCCAGACTCACCCCAAGTGAGTTTTCATTCACAAAGTTTCTTAGAATACTTAATTTTTAGAATTACCTTACTGTAAGTAAATTTGAAGTTAAGTTTCATTGATTTGAATTTTTTTACTCTTATTCAAAGACATGGTCAAAGAGAGAGAAGCTATCCAGGTAGCCACCCCATTTTAAACATCCATGGCACTGGGCAAGCTTCTATTTCTTGATAAAAGATATATAAGTCAAGTATCATAAATCCCTTAGACATAAGAATATTTCTCATGACCACTATGTTAATTATGCTGAATGTCAAATACTGTTCCAAGCATTCCTAGAATCCCCCACTCCTCTCTGAGCCTAGCTCCAACCAAACAACCCTCTCCTTATTGCATTTCTCCGGTGTAAGTCGTCCTGGTAACTTCTTACAGCTCTTCCAGTAACTTCTCCTAGTTTGCTCATCCCTTGTATGTACTACTACGATTGTACCTCTGTAATAACTATTGTTAACAAGTATATCACTTTGTATTCATAATTTAGGATGTAAAATAAAAATATATCTTTTTAAAAACTCACTTTACTGAGTATCTTCTCAAGGTATACAATATATATTATAAAAATATGATGCTACCTAAGCAACTGTCCAAACAACCTTTTCAAAACTCAAACTCCGTATTACCAAACCCACCAGCTGTGAACTTATCAGGAAGTTCAGTCTCTTAAGTCTCACTACTTTTCATATAAATCCTGTAAAGGACTCAGCACATGCACACACTCCTATAAAAAGTCACTTATCAGTGAACAGGACAATAGGCTCTCTCATATCTCAGGCACCATAGAAATTGAATACATTTAGTACACATATGAAATACATAATAAGTAATCAGAAAATAATTGGTGCTAATTTGTTGCTACTTTACTATATAAGCTTCAATAAAAAAGATGCTTCAGAGAAATACTAATTGCTGTATTTAGAGAGGCAAGAGACTATTTTTTCCTTTGTTGCTTCTATTAATTCCTAATAGATTACATCCACACTAATACCTATGTTAAAAGCTGAACACTCCCAAAGAGGAACAACATATTTAGCAGATTTATGCAAAACTGTTCTGTACATACTGTAAAGTCAATAATACTGCTTATTAAACTTCCATTTCAAAGAGATTGCATTCTGAAAATCTGTTTTTTTTTTTTTTTTTTTTTTTTTTTTTTTATTAATGTGGTTTAATAACAGGAAGCCGTTTAACTGACAATTTTTTTTTTCGTAGAATATAAATCATTAATTATTTTTCTTTTGTTTGTAGACACATGTCAATAACCAAGAAAGTACAGTTATAAGAGAAAAAATCATTAAAATGGCACTTGCCCTTTTTAGAATAATAAAATAACACTCTTCTATACTTATTTTACTTAGTAATCTTTTACTTACTTAGCAGCTGCTTTTCTAGTTGAATCTAGCTCCAGAGGAGTCTCATCACTGACAGAAGTTTCAACTCGATGATATTGGTACATATGTGCAGGAAGACTAAGCGGCATCATCAAACGTCCACAATAAACACAAGAAATTAACATTTTGTGTTTTTCCTGCAACAGAAAATAAATATTTACAAGGTAACTGTTGAAATGTCATAACAAAGTCCAAGCATAACTCAAAGTTTCCATGGCCATAAACAGAATAATTCAAGGTACATTTTTTGCCAATTAAATTAAATTGATATATTTAAATTAAAACAATCTGATGACATCTTTGCATTTTGTCTGCTGCATGTATGAACAATTTATTCCTAAAATTAGTTTGAATTAATCAGAGAATATATCCCTATTTGAAAAAAATGTTATTGAACTTACTCAATGCATCAACATAAATAAAAACAATTAAAAGTATAGTCTCACCTGGAGAAAATACTCAAAATCAAATATGTACACACAAGATATAAAGATACAGAGCTTGTCACCTAGTATAATAATACCATTTGAGTGATTCAATAACTTGTGTATCACAAATTGAGTAAGCACCCAAAAAATAATAAACCTATATTTTCTTGTTAATAAGCTTGTTGGTAATACGAACTACATTTTTATTTCAGTGTATTTTGAATGCCTAATGTAAGAATTTGAACAATGATTTAAGTGAGATGTTATGTTTTGTATAAAGTGATTAAAATGCAGTTTTTTCATTTAGTTGTTCGGTTTCTTTACCAATACTATTTATAACAGAGCAAAATTTACTTTTGTGATTTTTACAATAAGCAGTCACTTTATATAGCACTGGTCCACAAACAATAATACCATCTATTCTCCCATTTATTCACTTTTAATAAGAATAATTAATTAAGGCATTTTGACTATGATGAGCCATAACATGCCTGACCATTTATTCTCATTCAATAAGAAACACAAACAAAAGTTACTTGCTAATTGTTAAAATTATATGGTTCATATCCCCATCCCAAGATTTTGACTATCAGTAATTAAATAATGATCAATCTAAAAGATAACTAGGTCATTCACACCACTAATATAGTTTATGGATTCCCTCCTCACAGTTTAGAGAGTAAAAAAGACTAGAATAAATCAACGATCCGATATTTTAGTAATAAAGGGCACATCCAACACTCAGAATTACATTCTTAAAAATCTTCCTTAAGATGTTTTTATTCGTTTATATATTATATCAAATATTTGTTTGAAAATGTATCTTTTCCACAATTTAAAAAAAAATAGTAGCTTTCTATTAAGGAGGAACAGCTACTCGAAATGGAACAGTGATTTAATTGATCGAAAATATGTCTTCTTGAGGCGACATAGGAGAAGCTAAACAATAGACCTTGCGAAGTAGTTTGTGAATTCTAAATTCTTTAATTTGAGTTCAAGTTAGTGGAAAACTTTCTGATACGTTTTCGGATTTACAACTCAAGGCAAGAGAGTGCCCTATAACCCCCCAGCCGCCAGCCCCAATTTTATAAATTGTTATCATAAATAGAAAGCTAAAAAATTAAATTGCAATATCCAATTTAAAATGCAAATTCTTATTTGAATCGCGATGCATTGTGGTTCGTATCTTTTTGATTCATTTNTCTCATTCTCTTTTCAGCCCTGAAGAAGCCATCACATGATGTGCAAAAGCTCGGCAAATAACAACAATTTGACACGGTCCAACCCGGAAGAAGAAACGGTAAATACATCTGACGACCGTCGAAGCTTACGTGAACATTGAACACTGAATTCGGTAAAAGTTTTAAAAACAGAGGGGTCAGATCAGCTGGATAAAGCTTCCTCCAGGATGCTCTGTCCTTAGTGACCACCCTCCTCTTTCTCCAATCAAGGCCAAAGCTGCTAAAAGCCTCATACCGTCTTCCCATGTTAGCCTAGAGGAGTCTCAAGGTGTTTGTGCCCTGGACCTTCGTCTCTTACTTTGTACAGACAATTCTCATCATATGTCCATTCTTAAGAAGTGACCTGAGCCTGTAGGAGGCCCAGCATTATTGCTGAGGCATTCCAGAGTCTTTTTCAATTTAGCAAAAGCTTCATCGCTGGATGAAATTTTAACTGCAAGCATGGATGATAAGGTACCAGGCTCTGCAATCCAAAAGGAGTCTGACACTGACTCCTGATTGCTATTAAAAACTCTTAAAAATCGATATTATACACTCCTTAAAACCTACATATTGGCCAATATCCCAGCATAAACTATCAGACATTCAGAATTCCATTCAGTAGAAAATATCCCAAAAGAATTGGCAGACAAACAAACTATTTACAAACAAAAAACCAATAACAGACTAAAAATATACTGGAAAAAACATATATACCTATTCAAAAGACAAAAACAGATGCATGCAAATGTCACCCCTTAAGATGGTAGTCTCTGGAGAGCGACCAGGCATCTCTTACTAAATATCCCTATTCTTCTTTGTGATATGAAAGTGAAATGTACTGTTACTGACAAGAAAAATCTGACATTTTTGAGGATCATTTGAAAAATATCTTCACCTTAAGCAACACCTATATTCATGAACATGACAAACAAGTGTTCAATACTCTAATACTACCACTTTCTTTTTCACTTCCTTCAAAATAATTTACACCTAAAGAGGGAGGTTATTTTACACCTATCTTCAAGAAAAGCTCCATGATATCTCATCACAAAAGATATACATCGAGAAATAACTTATAAAAAAGTATTATTTTTAAGGATTAACACACTTCCCAGTACAATAGAAACATTCACACAAAATAATGATACTCAAAGCAAAAGCGAAAAAACCTTAATACATGTATCTTCATAGAGCCCTATCTAGGAATAATCCGCAAGGTGTCGTTAACTGATATATTAAGGTGTAAATAGGGGCTGAAGAAAACTGTCTTGAATATATCTGAGTTTCCTGAATAAAACTAAAGAATTGAGCTGATACATTTATAGAGGGAAAGGCAACAAAATAGATCCTCTTCAGATTTATAATCAGGAGCAGGGGACTAAACACCTTGAAAATTACTAAACTTATGTTGATTGAATAGGAAGCTTTTAGGATACTGGGATGAGGATACAATTTTCTCAAATGAATCAATCATGAGTCCAGCCAACTGTCAGAAGATCAAAAATGGTATGTAAAAGAAAAAGAGTGGTAACAACATTTAAAGTATACCTTCTCTTAAGAAAGGTGGAATATAAATAATCACAAATAAGAATATTGGCAAAGAAAGGGTCATAATGAGGTCCCATAGTTAAGCTTTACAGGAGGGCAATAAATAAATGCAAATAGAATGTGTTGAGAATCAATTTAAATAGCAGCAAGGATAGATGCCCTCAGGGATGTTAATAATGACTTCCGGACAATCTTCTCTTCTTCGACAGAGAACACTTCCTCTGCCAAATCAGATATCCTGATTCAAAATCTGAATAGCTACGTTGTTGCATTTCCCTCAGATTAATTAAGACAGTGTTCTTAATCCCTTATTTACACCTTAATATATCAGTTGGCAACATCTTATGGATCATTCTTCAGCAAAAATAACTTTTTTATTATTTTGTATTAAATGTAAGTAACATAATTTATAAATATAATAAGCCCCTCCAACATTTAATCAGCCTTCATGAAAATCCAAACAAAGGAGATGGACATGATGGCCTTCCAGTTCATTTAATTAAACTAAGGCTCCCAGTCATTCTTTCTGTACTCATTCTTGCACACACACACACACACACACACACACAATATATATATATATATTTCATTTTCTTTATAATTACGTAGTGTGTGGATGTACATGACTAATCTGAAATTTCTAAAATAGAAAACCTAACTCAGTAAATAAGTTTGTTTATGTAATCATCATCATTGGATAAATTCGTTAATATTCCCTTAATAACTGAAGTCGAACAAGGAGGATGAGGTTTTGATGAACACCGAAATTTATAATACTTATATATGCACTGTTATTTGAGTTATGGCAAAATTTATAGAATCTAAAAAGTATAAAATCTTATTTTCTAACTTTTATATTTTGCAATATNGTGTGTGTGTGTGTGTGTGTGTGTGTGTGTGTGTGTGTGTGTGTGTGTGTGTGTGTGTGTGTGTGTGCGCGCGTGTGCGTGTGCGTGTGGGAGTGCGTGTGCGTGTGCGTGTGCGTGTGCATGTGCGTGTGAAGTGTCTTCCAATAAATACAAAAACTATGTGTGTTAAAGTTTACTAAATGAATATAAACAATCTCAAATCTATTATAAATTATCATATCAGACAATCTTATTTTTTTAAAGTTTTTTATACTTCTTCTGATGTTCCACAGAACTTTCGATGACTAAGAAAACCCAGGGCGCTCCGTTTTCCTTTCTTGCATACTTCACAAGTGAAAATAAACTTAGGGTATTTTGCTTTCCCTCTATTGAGAACATTGGTCATTGAATTAAGGTCATCCAAAGGCTGGAAAAAGAAATAAAATAAAAAAGTATAAGATGAAATACAATATTATTCATTTTTATTTTAGAAACATGTTAATTTAAAACACCCATAAAAAAAAAAAGTATTGAAAATATAAAAGTGATTTATTAAGCCTTTGAAAATGATTATTTTAATTTAATAATTCAAGACTTATTTGGTGGAAGTTGAAAAACATTATCAATTAGTTCTTACAATTAAATTTTTAATTGCATCATAAAAACAGATAATAATAGTATGAAAAAATAAGTAGCCATAAAGATTTTTTTTTAAAGTTTGTGTGCATGTTAAAATGTAAAATTTTAAAAATTTCTAATATATTTAAATTTAAGAAAATTAAATATTGTAAATAACATGCAGCAATAAAAAAATATTTTTGACAATCACTAACACACACACAAATATACATGTGCACATGCACATATGAGTGAGTGTGAGAGCATGTGTTTGTGATTAACCAAAATAATTTTTTTAAATGCTGCATATTATTTACGATATTTAATTTTCTTAAAATGTAAAGATATTAGAATATTATAAATTTGACATTTTGTGTTAGTGAAACCTTCGCTAATAAGAAGATTTTAAATTTAAAACTTCTCCTTTGGGTACAAATGATGAATGAATAATACAACTAGGAGAACAAAATGTAGATTTAAAACTGGGAGGGAAATATTAATATTAATAAATCACTTTTATATTTGATAAATACTATACAGGTGACTTAAGGATAAATAAGAGAGGTTCCCCATAAAGATCTTGCTTATCTTCAGGTTAATGGGTCATGATGTTATTTATGTCTCTCTCCTTACCCAAGAAGTAGAAGTCTTTTCAGATGATTATTACTTCATGTTTGAAGCTAAATCATAGCTTAATTGCAAGCTATAATAATATGGTGTTGCATACAGTAAGCAAGTAGGCTAGATTACAGAAAATCTAGTTTTAAAATCACTACTCATCAGGCAAAAGAAAAACTTGAGAACTTAAATCTGTAGATAGATGGAAGCAGGATTGTTCTTGTGAAGGGAATGAAATGTCTTGGGATAGTATACAATTGAAGATATAATTTTAGTTCATACGTGGACTACCTATATTGCAAAAGTTTGCACTTAGTAAATGCACTAGCTGCTCTGCCGAAAATCACAGGGGAATCACGTATTAAAACATTGCGTAAATACTGAAGGGCTATTAGTCAATACAAACTTATGCAGTTCTAATTTGACACAAGGCATAGTCATCATGATGATGAAAAGGCAAATAGTGTTCTGTAAATTATTTTCTTAAATATTATGCAAGTGAGAGCACATTGCGGGAACTATGTTAATGGAGAAGCCGATGCGCTCACTAAGAATATCCCTCTCTCATATCATGCTTCTAAGACTCATATTATTAAGTATTTAAATGTGGAACTGACAAGGAAAATGTTAATTAAATGGGATAATTCATCTAAAGGTCAAAAACAAGGATATAATTCCCTCTGAAATCCAGATTTAAAACAACCTGACTGAAGCTAGATTTTACTCTGACATTAGTCTGAAGTAGGCATGGCCAGTAAATAGATCAGCACATATTTAAGATAATAGAAGACTGAATTGCGCCTGTGAAAATTTGTTGCTCCAAAGGGTCTTCAACTCCCTTTGCCATGAAAACACCTGAATGCAAGCTGATTCAGGGAATACTAATAAGAATAAGAACTTGGGCAACTTCCAAAGAAAAGCTGATATCAGAGGACAACTTCAGAGGGAAAATGTTAGATGGATCATAAATGACAATTTATTAAGATTTTGTAGATAAAACATAAATATACATTACATGTAAATGCACTATGTGAAACATGAACTCTTTTATATGAATAAATTGCCTTATCAAAGGGTTGCTATGAGAAGAAGAAAAATAAACAAAACAAATCGCGTCCCAGAAATGTAATCAGTACAAACCTCACAAAATAAAAATATTTAACTTATTTTGCTCATGACAGTATTATTAAAAAGTAACTAATTACCAATGGTTCTTCTCCTTCAAGCCAAGTCATGAAATTATGTTTTAAGAGGTGAGTCCTTTGATATTTTATGGCAGTCATAGTTTCCTTGCAAATAGCACAAGTTACCTGAAAATATAAATTAAAGGAATAATTAATTTAAATTTTATTAAGTAACAGAACTTACAATATTATTTAAAATATGGTATAAATACGAGTATACGTGTCAGGTAAAATTCCTATATTTTATAAAGGTAGGGAAATAAATCTTCCAGAAGTAGCCTTTCAATATTTTGTCAGGTATAAAATATAAAGAAAATAATTGAGGATCTCTTTTTCCTTTGAAAATTGTGAAACTGAACATTATGAATGACAGGTAAACATATCTTCCACATTTGTATGATGATAATCTCAATAATAAGAAATCAGAATTGGTGTCTAGCTTAATTTAAAGTTGTACTATTTAAAGACATTTAATTTATTTTTGACAGATTTAAATTTGAATTGTTGTTTAAATAACTACCATGTGCCCTTCAATACATACAGTCATTTCTACAGTTTAAGATTTTTCTTTTTATTCTAGAGCCTTTTTTCTTCAATTCCTTTTTCAAAAGAGGGATTAATCTTAATCTAGTCCTCTTTAAGCATTCAAACTGACTAGTTAAAAACTCGTAATAGGTCAATTTTGTTTTATGAGTATAAATTCAGATTAAAAGCGACTGAAGCTGCCCAAAAATATGCACTATTTTTAGAAAAAAAACCTTCTCTGAATGGAAGGTATAATTTTGGTTAGCCAAATTACGTGCAGTTGATGAGACACTTGAAGATGTTACTCGCTTGGTTCAGCCAAAGCTCATTGATTTAGAGGAAGTTCAAAGAATAATACAGTTAAATCCCCACTAAAGTTATTCCTCAAGTCTACAGCTAAACATTTCTCCAACCACTGCCTGGAATTATCTCTATTAACTGGAAAAAGTGAAAAAAACTGGATAAATGGATTCATAACAAACTTACAAAACAATATGGTATGCAGCTTAACATCTGTATCTTCTTTGGCTTCCTTCTTAAAAATTAACCTATTTTAGACAGAATCATCTACCTATGACAAAAATGAGTTTTTGTACAATAATTTCAGACGATAATTTCATAATAGTGGTTGTCAGTTAATGAAAAAACAAAAAATTTTCAAAACCTGATACCCATCCAAAGAAAGTTTTGCAAAATTTTATTGGACAGCCAAGAGGGAGTGTATTTCAAGTTTCTGAGGTCAAACTATCACTGCAGAATTGTACTACACAATATTGAACCATTGTCACTCGAAGCGGAGTTAATTATAGAAAAAGGCCGCTACTTCTCCAGGACAATGCTCTGGCACACACTGTCAAATTGACCTGGGACAAATTGACTGAAATTGGTAAGGAAGTTTTGTAAGTCTTGATTGACACCAATGATGGTGATGCTGAGTTTTAGGTAAATAAATTAGGTAATAAAACATTGGTTTATTATCAAGTTATTAAACTGCTACTGTAACCAACTTATGGGATTGAGGGGGGCAATTACAAAAAACTGACAGACCACAAAGAAGGGTCCATCATGGAAACATCTTCATCATCAATGCAGACCTAACACACCTCTCTCAGGAAAATTTGAGGGAGCTTGGCTAGGAAATTTTGAAACAAAATTTGGATTAACAAAGTTAGTTACTCCTATTCATAATACTTATATATATGAACAAAAGTAGGAAATGAAAGATTACAAAAATAAAAATTTTTTTGACAAAATGGGTACATATACAAAATCTTAAGTTAATAAGAGTAAAATCTCACCTCTTTTTGGGGTTCATTTATTTTTGAAGAAGCAGTGATTCTTTTATTGAGCAGTCTCATTTTGAGTTGTCTGACTGTAAGAGGAGTTTCAGAAATATTGTCCTTCAATAAATGTTCAACTGAACTCTCTCGGAAAAATGTTTCAATATTAGAGCGCATTTCACTTTTCCAATCTGGAATTTTGCGAGTCTTCTTCTTAGGAGTGTGGTAATTAATATTTTCTCCAATGCTACTAATAGAATCCTATAAAATAAATAAATANAACTCATCTCACTTATATATATGTATAGGAATAAAATTAAATATTAAAGAATAAAAAAGATACTAAAATATTAAAGCAGATTTTATACTCACATTTTCTGTACTTACAAAGCTCATATCATTTGTTCCCTCACAGGTTACTTTTTCTATTCCCTCAGATGTTATATTTACTAATGTCTCATGAGTCACTTCACCATAATCCTCGTATTTTATACCATCTGTTTTCCCACAAGTTGCTTTATGGATGAGAAAGCCTTTAGCACTCTTTCTCTTCTCGTGACAAGTCTCACATTTGAAAAAAAAACGAGGGTAAGATTTTTTTCCTCGATTTAGTAAATCCACCATTGAAGTCATATCATGCACAGGCTTAAAAAAAAAAAAAACATTAAGCTTAACTGATACCAGCTTTCTTGTAAAATACTTTAGTGTCTGGAGAAAACCACAGATGGATACTTTGACAACTTGCCTAAGAGTGTAAAGTGAAACAGAGTGAGAGATGGGAAAGTGTGAACATCCTAGGTACTTTATCTTTAACTGTGTAATGCACTGAACAACGATAAAAATAAGAAACATCTCAAAAAGTAAATGGACTCACTATATACAATGTAAAACTCAAGTTTACTCAGTTCCTCAGGGGAAAAATATAGTATATTCAGAAAGTATTTAAACAAAAATGAAATTAAAAAAATTATTTATAGCTTAGAATGTTGCTTACCAAAGGTTCTTCACCCACAAGCCAGGCAACAAAATTGTGTTTAGGTAAATGTTTCTTTTGATAAGTAACAGCTGTCATAGATTCATCACAAATAGCACATTTTACCTGGAAAATAATGAGATCTCAGAAAAATGAGATAAATTATAAAATTTAATAAAATATATGATTAAATTTGTCACTACAATTTAATTATAAAATAAATAAGTTATAGAGCCAAAGGATCAATAAATACCAGCTTATTTGGTTCATCTAATTTTGTGAAGGATTCAATCCTTCCACCATAGCCCCTTTGGTTTCCTTTCTTAGACACAAATTGAATTTTTAAGCAATCAGCATTTGAGGTCTCAGTAGGTAATTCATTCACATCAGTATGATTTAGAGGCAAAGAGCAAGATTTTTTTTCATAAGAGTTCAATTTAAAGTCCTCAAAGGATTCACATATATAAGTAGGACCTTCATTAACATTGCCAATTTTATCTTCTGCGCAGTGGTCATCTAATAAAGCATTGGAAACAAAGGTATCTGAATTTGTAGAACTATTTAAAATTCTTCTTGTCTTTTTTAAAGGAGGCTCTGAATCAAAATCATCATTATCGTAAAAATTTGATTTCCTGAGAGACCTTCCCTTAACATCAGTAGACAGATCATAATGATTCGCAAATTTTAATTCACACTGTTCAATAGTAGTATTCCTATTCCCCTCTTTAGAGACAAATGTTTTAACATAGGTATCCACAACATTTTGAGAATTCATTGGTGACAGTTCTAAGGATGTCTCTAAATTTGAACTAATATTGGGTTTACATTTTTTAGGTCGGCCTCTTTTCTTCTTCAAAGGAAGCGCAGGATTTCCTTCATTTGATGGATCAATTGACATACTGTTGTAGTTTATTGATGTGCAAGATTTCTCAGAATTTTCATTAAAATCAGATAATACTACAGGACTTCTATTAGTTTCACATTCTTCAATTCTAGGAGAATAACTGTCATTATAAAGAAAATCATTAATTAAGTTATCATCTTTTGAATTATATGGTAATAATGACAAAGATTGTTCTGAAGCATCATTCAAAGAATTTTTTTTAGGGCGACCTCTTTTCTTTTTTAAACATGGTTCTGAGGAAGGTGGATCACTTTCAATTCTACTGTTATTTGAAAGAGGAGATAATTTTTTAGAAGGCTTTTCCAAAACATTAGAAAGTAATTTAGGTGTTATGTTACAATCTGATTTACTATGTTTTATTCTGGCAGCTCTAGTGTCTTTACAAACAGAATTATTAACCATAGAATTTTTTATTTCTTTAGAAATCTTTGTTGGCGATAGCGATGGAGGAATTGAAAAAGAACTATTGACATGATTAACTTTTTTAGGACGGCCTCTCTTTCTTTTCAACTGAATTTCTGGAAAAGACGCATCATTGCAGTTAGATAAAGAATTAGGTTTCTCACATGAGTTTCTTAATAAATCATCAGAAAATACACCTGTTTCATCAGAAACAGATTTATCCTGTGTAATTAATGTTTTGCTTATATTCTCACAAATAAAATCTTTAACAGGAGAATCACTGTCTTTTTTTGATTCGTCAATAAATGATTCACATTGGTCAATTAAAGTCTGACTATTGTCTTTTGAATCTTTAACCAGAGAATTGTCTTTGTCTTCATGAAAATTAGTTGGTGGTATAAGTAAGGATGCCTCTGAAATGATGGTATTATTTTGTAATGTTTTTCTTGGGCGACCTCTCTTTCTTTTTAACTGAGTTTCTGGAAAAGACGCATCATTGCAGTTAGATAAAGAATTAAATTTCTCACATGAGTTTCTGAATAAATCATCAGAAAATTCACCTGTACCATCAGAAACAGATTTATCCTGTGTAATTAATGTTTTGCTTATATCCTCACAAATAAAATCTTTAACAGGAGAATCACTGCCTTTTTTTGATTGATCAACAAATGATTCACATTGCTCAATTAAAGTCTGACTATTGTCTTTTGAATCTTTAACCATAGAATTTCTTATTTCTTTAGAAATATTTGTTGGTGACAGTGACAAAGGTGTTGAAAAAGAACTATTGATAATATGATTAGTCTTTTTAGGACGACCTCTCTTTCTTTTCAACAGAGTTTCTGGAAAAGACGCATCAATGAAGTTAGATAAAGAATTAGGTTTCTCACATGGGTTCCTGAATAAATCATCAGAATATACACCTGTTTCATCAGAAACAGATTTATCCTGTGTAATTAATGTTTTGCTTATATCCTCACAAATAAAATCTTTAACAGGAGAATCACTGTCTTTTTTTGATTCGTCAATAAATGATTCACATTGGTCAATTAAAGTTTGACTATTGTCTTTTGAATCTTTAACTAGAGAATCGTCTTTGTCTTCTTGAAAATTAGTTGGAGGTATGAGTAAGGATGCCTCTGAAATGGTGGTATTATTTTGTAAAGTTTTTCTTGGACGACCTCTTTTCTTTTTCAAAGAAAACTCAGAAAAACCAACAGGTTGAATGTCATTTCTATTTGACAAATTTTTTTCAGAATTTTTCCTAGCAACTTGAAGCAAATCAACTATGTCTCCTTTGATAGTTTTGATATTGTTTTCATTTTGAAATTGAGAAATATCACACTCAAAAGTGCTGGCTTCTTCAGCTTCCTTTGCTGCTGTACTATTTATCTTAGGCTGGATATGCTTTTTTTTAAAGTTATGACCAAAATGCAATGTATCATTTTCTATATGATTCCTACCAAGCTGTGAACCTTTTTTGGTAGATTCCAAATCAGAGGATGACAAGGAATTATTACTTAATTCATTTAGTTCAGATCTGTCTCTTTCCTGTTTAAAACTCATCTCACTTGTGAAATATTTATCTTTTGCACTTTCTTTACTAGAAATTAAAACAAATTCATCAAACCAAGAAGGTCTAGAAACTAATCTTTTTCTGGATTCCTTTTCATTTTGAATCCTAGTAACATCATTGTCAACTTCCTTCCTATTTTTATTAGTGTACTCATTTAATTTCTTAGAGTCTGACACCAATGACTTTATATCTTTTAAATGTTCATTATCTTCACAAAACGTGCTTAAATTACTTTTCTTAGGACGCCCTCTCTTTTTTTTCAGAGGAAGATCATTGTTAGTAATAGAAATTTTAGTGCAACCTCTTTCTTTCACAGAATTTTCATCACTCTGTTTAATTTTAACTTTATTTGTGTCAATAAAGTTTATGTCATGACGTTTGGAGTCTCCTTTACAGTTGTTTACAGATGAATGTTCAATAGGAGATTCTGATACAGAGCTGGCGGAAACTTTCTTAATTTCATTTTTCTTATTTTTCAATAAACATTTCTCATTATTAAAATTTTTCTGGTCTGAGCTGGTTTGAGATTCATTTACAGTGATTCCACAAAAAGACTTAGCTTTAGTTATTCGCCTAGCTGAAGTTACATGATTTTTATTTTTGGAAACTGAAGGAGTGCTGCAAGCAATTGGTGAATCATACGAAGAGATTCTATCTTTTAAAGATATTTCAGAAAATTCAGAAATTTCAAGAGGAATGTTTGGAGTAGACTTAGACTTGTACATATTGTAACATTTAAGATACTTTACATAGGAACAATTTAAATCATCAGATGTAAAGCCCAAGAATGGGCATCCAAGAGAATCTTTGACATTTTCAAGTTTCTCTTCAGAAGTAGGATTTTTTAGATCCATTACCTCAGTTTTCAAACACATTTCTTTACTGACTTCATTTTCCTTTTCAGTGATTAATTGATTCTCACTTGTTCCAGCTAAAAGCAGTGGTTTCTGTGGCAAAACAAAGTCACAAGGTAAAGAGCTTTGTTCTTCCACTTCTAAACTACTATTTGAAACATCTGATGCAGGGTATATTATGTCTGGTAAAATATACTTTGAAGATAAAGATTGCTCAGAAGGTTGCTCTGAAGAAACAAGGGATGTTGAAGAATGTTTCAAGTCAGATATTAAATAATTGCACTCAGATTCATTGAAATCTTGATTATTTTCTTCTCTTACAATGTCAGATACTTCTAAAGCATCATTTATTGCATCTCTTGATACATTTAAAGAGTCATGAACTGCATTATCTGATATATTTTCATAACTATTTGTTTTATCTGTGACAGTTCTCAATGTATGGAAGGAATCATTGATCACACTACTCAAAGAATCCTTTGTTTCATCTTTTGCAGATCTTGAATTAATTAATGAATCATCAGCCACAATATTTGATGTATTTAAAGAAGCATTTGATGAGTCCGATCTTGATTCATTCAATGAATCATCAACTGCATCATCTGACATACAAAATGAATCATCATTATCTGCTGCAATAATGCCTGAACTACTTGAATAATCATTTTTTTCATTCACAGCTGAATAATTTTCTTCATCATTCATTGTTTCCGAAACAACTGCAAGATCAAAAGTTTCAACAGCCTTGTTAACAAATTCACCTGTTCCATCTGTTTCTTTTGTTGATAAACCAGGCTTAAGTAAATATGTATTAACTGTTCCATTTAACAAATCTAAATCATCGAATGTTACTTTTGAATGTACATGTGATGTAACTAAAAATTCATCTTTCTCACATAGTGCACTTTTGTTCTTATCTGAAGGATCAACTGTTCCTTCTGGATCTGTCCTACATAAAAATTTATTTTTTTTATCTACTGATTTTTTTGTCATATTTGAAGGATGTAGTATATTTGCTGCTGCTGATCCAGCTTTTCTGTTTAAAGAATCACTTGTTTCCACATCTACATTTGACACTTCTGTAACCATAACTTCACCTACATCACAAGTACTGTTGTTAAGCAAGTTATAGTTAGAATTTAAAGAGTGTCCACAACTTTCTTTTAAAGAATTATTTATTTTATTAGTAGTAAGAGTCTCTTTCAGATTAAGAAATGGTTCTGCATTTTCTTCTATCGAATCCACAACTTGCTGCATTTCCTCAACTATAGGTTGCTCTTCTGTCTTGAAGGTTGAGGGCTTATTATTCAAACTCATTTGATTTTTTTTAACAGACACTTTCAGAGGAAACATTTGTTTACCATAAGGGTCAAAGACTCTTTTCACATCACTTCTAGAAGTAGTCTTCATAGCAACTGACTCAAGAAATTTTAATGATTCTTCTCTTAATGCTTTATTTAAAGAATCGATATCTTTAGGAAAACATTGCTGTTTTGGTATACTTTTATCTAAAATATCAACAGTAACAGTGAATTCGGTTTTGTCAATCTTAATTTCCACAGGAATTGGGGATCCTTTAGATTGATCTTCAATCACTGTAGCAACTTCCTCAATGCAAGTAGGAAGAGGTTTTGAAATTTTATCATGTTCAGCAACAGAAGACTTTTGTGAAGTTTTTCGACAGAAAGATTTTTCTTTGGATTTTGCAATACTTTTTCTTATATCCTTGTTCAGTTCATCATCCATAAAAATAAAGGGCATATCTTCAACAGGTACTCCACTAATTAAATTTTCAGCAGAATATTGAACTTTTGATAAATCACTATCAACACAGTCAATTGACTTTCTTTGTGAATTAGTTTGTGCACTAATGGAAGTGGAATACAATTTTTCTCTCAGATTGAGAGATTGCATTTGGGAGGAGTTACGAGTTCCTTCAGGCTTTATCACTGCAGTATACTTCTTATTTACAGGAACCAATATTTCTATTTCATCATTATTTCCATCACCCTCATCCTAAAAACAAAATAAAAAATAAATTTAGAAAAGAAATCAATCACCAAAAAAATAAAAATTAAAAAAAAATGTGTTTTTTTTAATTATCTACATGGCTAATAAAGTTTTCTTAGTATGCGTGTTTCAATGTCAATGTTAAATAATTTTTCTGTAGTTCTAGACAAAACCAAGATATTACGGACTTGTAATTTTTTTTTTTCTGTAGAAAGCTCCCGTCTGATTTTCGCAGTTCACAAACCCATGCAAATTTAAGAAAAGTAGTAATTTTTTTAAAATTTAAAATGATAAAAATTATAATGTAGGATGCAAGAGTACGTTGCACGTCTATATATATATATAACTATGAAAGGACTAAATTTTTAATTTTCCCGAAGTTTGTTNTAATATATTTTTATTTAACATCTTTTTATTATGACAGTCTAAAATAATAAAATTAAAACTTTGAAATAATTAAAATTGGTTTTTGTCTTAATCTGATAACTATTCAGACATGTCTATTAGAGTATGTGGGGATTTAATGTTCATGTTTTGAGTATTTGATGTACTTGGGATTGCTAAATATGTTGTTTCTTTTTGAACAATTTTCCTAGGTCGTTGTATTTGACTGATGTATTTTTGTGACTGTCTTTTATGAGTTTGAACTACAATTCTTGTTTTACGTTTTGTGTCAGTTTCAATTAGAGTTTGTTATTTATTTTTAATTTAGATTGTTTTGTACAAATATTTCCATTGATAAAAGTCCTTCAGTCATTTTGATATCTGCTTTCCTTATATAATTTTCATTGGCCAAAATATTTGTTTAATTTACTCATTGTAATCATTTACATTTTTCTCTATAATTATCTATATACTTATTAATTAACTGTCATTAATTAACAATTTCTAAATTGGTCGGTCTGTCTATAAGTGTCCTTTTATAATTTTTAAAGGTGTTCTGCAGTAGTCTTTTTTTTTTTCATAGTCAATCAAAATTTCATAAGTTACTTTAGTTTTAATTGAGTTATTTAAAATTCTTCTCCATTTTCTAAGAGTCTTATATATTCCATTAAAGTTGAGATGAATCATTGTACAGGAGAGTTAGAGATTGGGTTTAGTGAACAGCTGAAATGTATGTTAATTTTGTGTTATTTTGTCTTTCTGTAAGTTTTTTATGCTGCTTTGAGAGTGATAGAGATGTAGACTTTTCTGTTTCAAATTCAGAATATTATAATTTTTTTTTTTTTTTGGTTAATAATTAGTTTTTAATTTTTTATCATCCAAGTCCGAATTCCTGATAATCCTCTCTTCATAAATCTTGACAGTCAACAAATTCACCTCCAAATTGATTATTAGTTGAGAATTTTTAGGGGTTTCGTCAATGTTGATTCTAAAACACAATTTTTTAAAAAGAGTATCTCCCTTTACACAATTTTTTATAATCTCCCATCACATTGTAAGCCATCTTCAGGCCAATCATGAAGGCGAGAGAGAACACGTTGTCACCTAGATCAAATGTTCATGATCTAGGTGACAACAAGCCCCCTCATGCCTTCCTGTTAGCCCTGAAGATGGCTTACACAACCCCAACAAATTCTCAACTGTAAAAAAAAAAGATATAATTCAATATTCAATTTCCCTGTTGAACAGCCTCTTATGGATTATACCCAAAACGACGGATCAACCAGGGAAACAAAAATGGCGAATAGTGATTGCAAGCTATATGATAAAACTATTGAAGAAGTGTCTCCTCTTCGAAACATTTCTGACTTATTTGACAAACACAGCTGCTGCCAGTACTTTGAACAGTATCTACCCAAATTAATATATATATATANTCCTGATTTTACGATTTAATACGTCATATATATATATATATATATATATATATAATAAAAATGACTATTTATAGAATATTAATCTGATCTTAATCTGAAGATAATCATAAGGTCAAAATGTATTAAAAATAAACTAACTCGCCCTTTTTTTAAATACATATTTTAAAGCAGAATCTCAAAAAGCATTTAAAAAAATATTTATTGCTGCTTCTGGCCTCTAAAATTAAGATTTATGCAGAAGTAAACCAACACTTCAATTCGTTTGATTTCACTTTGCAAATCTTAAAACATTTCTTTCGCCAGTAAACATATCTGTGATAAGTTTTATTACTCTAAACTAAATATTACATCCTCTACATCAAGGAAAGTTTTGTACAGACACTTGTCATTTAGAGTATCCCATGCCCATTTGCTCAATCCCGCTTAATAAAAAGCTTAATCTTTTAATTTATATTTACAAATGATCCATTAAATTTTATAAATAAAAACAAATAATAGTGGTTTTTAGAATGAAAAGTTTAACATTTATGACTCGGGCAAACCCCATCCCTATTTGTTCAATTTTGATGTATGACTTCTAAAATATATCTTTTATCTATAAACAAATCTGCATTGATTTTCATTACTCTTAACTAAATATCAATGAAAACAAGTTTTTACTTGTATTTGAAATTGCAGGTAATCCTCCACTCTTATTCATCAGATTTAGCTCAACAACGACTTTAGCCTTTTATTTGCATTAAACAGCTGCATGCCAAATTTCATTAAGAAAACTGAAAACTTTGGGCCTTTAGATCATACACACACATACACAAAAGCGCGCACACGCAAGTGCACACAGACACACACTTGCATGCACAATTCAAGCACACACACCCACACACATTTTAGAGGCTATCATTTTTGGTGTCTAGTAGGTAAAATCAGAGAAAATATTGAGAAAAAAAATTTGAAAATCTATCATGAGAACCTCAATAACTACATTTCCTCAAAATCTGCTAAAAAGAATATAAACTTACTTTTTCACTAGAAGACAATGTAACTAAAGTAAAATAAAATTGCATGATAAAGAAATCTAAATTAACAAAGACAGAATATTTACTAACTTCAAAAAAGTCAACAAGACAATTTTAAGATTACAAGTAAAAGCACAAAAACTTAGTAAAAAGTAGTATAAAATAAAAGTTCAACATATACTAATATAATAAGAATAAAAAACAAAAGCCAAAAAGATAAATAATTTTATGAATGTTAAGAAAAATTATACTTACAGCATTACCATTCAATAGGTGATAATCAGGAAGTCCAATTGCTTCTTGTTTGCTGAAACATTCAATAATGATACAAATTCAGCATTTTGAAATTAAAATATTATTGATAGTAGGTAAAGCATTTTCTAGTAGAAGGCAGTATGAAATAGGGATTAAGACAAAATACCTGTACTAACAGAAGAACATAATTATAATAATTAATTGATAATAATAAAACATTTAACCAAAGCAAATGTACATCTTAAATTATTGAGACCAGTAAATTTTCATTAATATTATAATTTTTATTCCTAATAAACTATTTAAAATAAAATAGCCACCCAACCACAAGTAGAAAAGTCAAAGTCTGTAAAAAGTGTAATTTAAAAGAACATGAAGAGTTAAATTGCAATAGTGATCCTCTTTGTGCTAACTGTAAACAAAACTATTCCCTACATTCAGGTAAATATAAACATAAGTCCTGCTGAAGTAAGAAAAATGTATAAAGTTAGAATAGATTACCAATGGCTCTGAGACATTGTGACTTCTTTATGGAAACATCTAGTGTGATCAACCAATTTTTCATCATTCAGGACCCAGGAACTACATAGCTGGCAAACCTTGTAGCTTTTAAGCTCACCATTCTGAAGAAAAAAAAACTAAAGATGATTTTCATATTAATCAAAATAATCCAAAAATTTGGCAATTGACTATTTCCAGTGAACAAATCAAAATTAGAGAATTGTATTGAAATTACACATAGATAAAAATGTATATAAACAAAAACAAATCTTTAAATTTGCTTTAATGAGGGAGCTTTCTTTATATAATCAAATAAATAGCACTAAAAATTATAAATTAGTGTAAAACAATAATTAACTTAATTAACTGTATACTAGTAACAACTGGGTGTTTGAAGTAAAATTATCATTTCTTTAAAAAAATCATCTATTTTATATGATTTATCTATTAATTTTTTTTCCCATCCTTTTTTAAAATCCTATAGTTCAACCACTTATAAATATGATTCAAACCATTCAAAGTGAGCATTCTTAAACTCTGGAAATGATAATATCTTATGAAGTGTCTGAAGCATGATACTTTTTTTTTTCAATACATAAGTATATGCTATCTCCTGTTAAACTTCTCATAAATCATTATACCAAGAAAATATATCTGGTCTAACTTTTTAATTTCGTCACCTTCAAAACCTCCTAAATATTTTGACAACCCAGACAAAGAAATAGAATGAGATATAATTAGTTTTATTTAAGTTTAAAATTAATAAATTATTCACCCTCCATCAAATTAAATGCATTATTTTTTTTTTCTAATATCAATTTAATTATAGTCTGAAAATAAAACAGTCATGACATAAGTATACATTATAACATCATTTGAGATTAGGAACTTCAATAAATTATTAAGTAAATCATCATCCAATGTCATTGCGTTTGAGAAAATCCGAAGGATTTTTTTTTTAACTTTAAAAGTATAAAAACAAGGTTTAATATCAGATAGAGAAATTTCTGATTGTGGACATAGACCATTGAAGAGGAAGTTTAGTGTTAGGAAAAAAATGGTAAAAATGATGTATTTTGAACAAATTACCTCTTTAATTAAAGGTTAAAGTGCTTAAAAAAGATTAATTACCTCTTAAATTAAATACCTTCAAAGTAATAAAATAATAAATACTTTTATTAAAAAGAGGTATATTAAACCAAAATAAAGAGAGAAGTGTCAATTGATCATCTGTTGTTTATGAAATATATCCAAAACAAATTTTAAAATACCTTGGTTAGTTTGGTATTTTAGTTGAAATGGTAGTCATTATGAATGGACTGAATTGTGAATTTTGTTTAAAAGGTAGTTAAATGAAATTAAAATAAAGCATTCAAAAATCTTGGATCATACTTATCAAAACCCTAAGACCCATTAGATGAAATGGGAAAAAGAGCTGTGTATTCTTTTGAATATGAATGTTCTGTAATTTAGTTTGATGAATGGGCCAAAAATAGTAAACAAGTAACAAAATCCAAAAACAACATATGCATCAGTGTTTAGATATCACTTATTTAAGTAGCCACTCCTTTAATAATTGCAATGATAAACAATTAAGAGAGTGAAAATAGTAAAAAAAATCATAGATAAATTAGAAGAAATCAAAATCAGCACTGTGCCTGAACACAGAGAACACACTGGAGGACAAGAACAACAGCAGAATAGAAATGGACAAAAAAAGAAGTAGAGGTCTTTTGACAGGCATGGTTCAGATTTAAATAGACCAGTTTCCTCTGTAACATAGAAGGCAGGGATGATCCTCACATTCTGTCATTTTTTAAAAGATCTTTATAAGGGACAAAATTAATTTACTATTTTATATTTATATTTACAATTTATGCTAAGTCTTTAAACTATTTATTGTATTTATATTCTGTCCTTAGAAAATATGTTAAAAAAGTCTTTTTTACTCAGTATATTCCTGAGTTATAATTTATTAATCTTGTAATTTAATTATTCTAATTAAATATTTCATTATTGTTGTTGATGTTAGTAATTTTGTTGTATTACACTGTTTCTTTATAGATAGAGTATGATACTAATGAATTTTTAAAAAGTGGCAAAATATAATACTAAAATAAGAACATAGCACCTCTTAAGTACTGAGAGAATTTAAGATTTTATGAATTAATGGCCTCATAATCAACATATTGGTTCCTTAAGAAAATACACTATCTTCTTATTTAGCTTTTAAAAAAATTTAAAGCTTCTAACTGGAAGTTCAATAATACTTACGCATTGTTTATAATGTTTTTCAAGAATCCTTGAATTATTGTCAACAAACCTGCAGCCAGGTATAGGACATTTAGCTTGTTTTGAAGAAAGTATACTCTTCACCCATTCACTAACAAGTAAATCAATTTCTTGATGCTCAGCTTTAAACTTAAGTACATGGTCTTTAACAGAAGAATGAGCCTTGAGTATATGTTCTTCCATACTATCAATAGTATGGAATCGACCATGGCACACATTGCACTTTACTTGCAACTCACTCCAGAAATCTTCCTATAATAGATAATAAATATGTATAAAACACTTAAATAAGATAGGTATAAAAAAAAAGGCATAAGTTTAATAAAGAAGGTAAGAAGGCACTCAGTAAATCACAATGAGCTTAAAATCATAGTGAGTTCTAAGTTATTAATTGTTAATTATTGCCATAAATTATTAATTCTGAAGGGAGAGGGGAGGTAAAAAATAGAAAATAAATAAACAATTTAGAGAAAATTAATTACTTATTTTATTTTATTAAAAGAAATATGACGTGTTTCATCCTCTATTTCATGTGGACTTACTCCACCAGTTTCTTCAATATATGATTTCCCACATCAGCACAGAATGTCATATAACATTCTGGCTTCACAAGAACAAGTGTTATTTTGTTAATGTGGACCATGAGAAGTTCTTGGAGATATGTTAACTACCTAGGACATTTGCAAGTCCTAGACAGTTAACATATCTCCAACTTATTTTCTTTTCTCTGTAAATATTAAATTAAATTCTTCCAGACTTATTTTTAAACAAATATATTTACACTAAATTATACGGAAAGGTCAGCTCTAGCAGAACACTTCGCCAACACCAGCCACCACATCTAATTCGAAGATGCTTCAATACTGGCCCGGGAAAGCAACTACTATCGACGGACCATCAGAGAAGCCATCGAAATAGCGAAAAATCCTAGGAATATCAACAGGGAGGACGGATACGGACTCAGCAAGAACTGGAAACTAGCGATAATCGACAAGAGGATCCACCATCAGTGACTGACTACTCCAGAGACCAGCCGCCAGAACACAATATCAATGGGAAGGCAGGCTTCACCCAAGGACCGGACCGCACCGGGTTTATACACCACCTGGTGTATAAAACATGGTATTTATATACCACCTGGGTTTAAAAAACAGCTCTCATTCTCTATTCAGCCCTGAAGAAGCCATCACATGATCTGCGAAAGCTCGGCAACTATCAACAACTTGACACGGTCCAACCCGGAAGAAGAAACGGTAAATATATTATTCTTTTCGAGTATTTCCCATATCCTTTCATTCGTCAAATAGCAGTTTGAAAATAAATAGTTCTTTATCAAAGGAATCCATTGCTGCATCTGTTAAAGTGTCACAATAAGAATTCAAGGTGCTATAGATCACTATGCAGCAATGGAGGCTTCAGCATTTTTTCTTACCTAACCCTATTTGACCCACTGTAGTCTGTTTCACCCATAGTGGGGGATTATCTTGAAGGTTATGAAAGGAGGAGCTATCTACAGCTGTAAAATATAAGTCTATCTATAGGTACAATAAAAGACTACCCATGGAGTAACTCAACATAAAATGTAAATATCTCATTATTTTGTTATAAAACTGATAAATTACTACCTAGCAAAAATTTGTGGCATGATTACTAATTAAAGAAGCATTATATATTCCAGCCACAAGTGGTATGTGTTTGGGGTCTTTTATTATAGACTGCCAAAAAAATAAATTTTGTCTCCAGTTAATCATGAGCTTTTAATAATTGCTTAATGATTTACAACAAAATTTTCATTAAAAAATATATCATGTAGAGGCTGTACAAATTAATCAGATTTCTCATAATTCAGCAAAGCCAGGCATAAATAACAGTTAATGATTAATTTGATTCTTCAAATTAATCATTAACTGTTATTTATGCCTGGCTTTGCTGAATTATGAGAAATCTGATTAATTTGTACAGCCTCTACATGATATATTTTTTAATGAAAATTTTGTTGTAAATCATTAAGCAATTATTAAAAGCTCTTGATTAACTGGAGACAAAATTTATTATGTGTAGAAACACAATGAAAAGAAACATGAGGAGAAAGAGGATTTGCCTAAAAATCCTAGTTATATTCTTATACATATTTCTTAATGCTTTTTGTAGTTAATTTTTTTTTGTAAAGGTGTTAAGACTCAAATAAAGATTATATAAAATCCATTATTCATGTATGTAAAATGTTCTTAAATTCTGAGCACTCTCAGATTTGAAAATTTCACCCTTGTCATCAGCCTTCTAGCTTGCCCATGAAATAAAGATTATTTCAGAACTTAAAAAAATCATTTTCAAATTTTAGCTTCCTCTAAAACACCTTCCTCCCTCTGACCTTACTTAAGTAATTAAAGGCATTATCATACAATTTTCCAAACAAATCAAAAGTATTCAATTTGTTTTCTTGATTAGGTAAAGAAAGGGGAATGTTTAACATTTATAGTTCAATTAAAAAATATACCCTTTATATTAATTTATTCACAAATATTTCATAGAACATGTAAATGCATAGACATTCTAATTTATTTTGCTCTATAACACTTTTTTGTAAGATTAAAAATGATTATCTTGATAAATAACTTGAAGCTAAAATAATTTTTAGTTTCAATATACCTACTAGTCTCCCTTTCTTCACACTCGATTTCAATTAACGAAGGAAAGTTATAAACGAATGAGGATAGACAATTATTTCTTAACTAAATGAATCATAATACTTAACATTAAAATAAATACACTGTGATATACTTAATATTCATATATGCGTTTATACAATGCATTTATAAATTGCCAATGGTACAGTAACAGACCATAGAGGGCCAGAGGAGAAACACAAATGAAGAATGTGTTTATTTGCAACAAATGGCAATTAGAGGTGGGTGGTGAGTACACTATTCTGGGCACCTGATTTTTCCACGCTCAGTGAAGCACAACCACTTAGGTCTGAGAGTTTCCAGGAAGAACACCAAGAATTATTAGGGTCATCATAAACACAATCACAGAAAAAAAAATCAACTGAGCACTATGAGTATTGAACCTGAGACCTTTGGCTCAGAAGTACAGTGCCATAACCAATGGATTAAGATGCTCCTACTAAGTATATTAAGAAAATCTAAATATTAGTGTGAAAAATAAAGAAAAATGAAACTCTTACTACTTCTAGTTAGCTTTAGAAAGTTTTCTTTTGAATCAAAGTGTGCAGAGATTCTTTGGACTAAGCTAAATAGTTAATTTATAATAGAAAAATATATTGATATTCAATAATAAATACCATGGTTTACTCAGTGAGCAAACAAAAGAAAATTTGTGGGTTCAAAGCATTAAGGATCTGGTACTTTAAAACATTGACATTTAAATCATTACCTTGCAAGTGTTCAAATAATGGTCTTCCATTTCCTCTACAGATTTAACTATAAAGCAGCATGCTTGATTCAGACATTTTATGTAACCCTTGTATTTAAAGAATGCATTCCAACCTCTTCTTAAATTAGATGAAATGTCTTTTTTCATTATAAGCAAATTTGATAGCTCCCTAGAGTGGCATAAAAGTTCAGTATTATATTTCAACTTTAGTACTCTGTACTAAACTAGAAAAATGATCGTTAAAATAAAGATTTCCTGATTTAACAATAACTAAATATCAATTTCTATTAAGGAAAGGGTCACTCCTAATAATTTAATACAGATCAAATATCAAATCACATAGTACATCTTTTTACTATTTCTATAATAATTGAAAAATAAATAAAAGAAAGCAGAAAAATGGCACAATTCTTACCAAGAAAGTTCATAACAAAAATGAAATTATATTTTTTTAAGTAGTAATAAAATGCTTGGTAAAAATAAGAGGCAAATGACAAAAAAAAAAAAAAAATCTTTAAGAGTAGTGAATCAAAATCTTTGTACTAATTCTCCATGGCTGAAGTTAATTCATAATTATTTTTTCATAGAATATTTCTTTTTAAGATGCCACAGATAATTTATAAATTAAATTTATATTAATAAATGAATAAATTTTCTATTTAAATTGTAATAACCATGCCACTATAATTGTTTAAGACAAAACTCACATTTCCAAAGTGATTTTTTTTTTACTTTTACTGTACCTAGCAATGTCACCTATTTTTCTTCTTTTTTTTTTATTATGAATAAGCCGCAACATTAAGAAATATAATTTTTCAAATACATCTTCATTATAAGAAAAAACCCAATGGTAAATGATCTTACAATCTCTCATATTTTATACCAAATGATATCTAATGTCTCGACTCTCTTTATTCAAGCTGTTTTTCAGTTACATGAGACATTCATACAATTTCTCAAACCTACGCCTCAGATGTGGTACTACACATGTGGTTATATACATCTTCATCAACTTTTAGTTGCTTTAGATCTTTTAGATGATGTACAATTCAATTCCTTATTTTGTGTTTTAAATTCCTTTGAAATACCCGTAAGAAAAATATCATCATTATCAAGGGAGTAAAGTTTAAAAAAAAAATGTTTGACTTTGTTACTTCAGTATATTATTACCAGGAATAGATGATGAAATCGGTTGTTGAACTAAAAATTGCTAATGGTAAGCTTTTGAAACCCATTCCAAAATAATCCATCTTAAAACCATTAATAAGGATGTAAAAAAAAAAAAAAAAAAAAAAAAAGGACTAGTGAGGCATACCAGTAGAAGGACAATTAAGCCAAAATAGTAAAAAAGAAATTACAATTACTAGTTCCAGGGCCCAAGAAAATCCCCAATCCCTCTTAGTTCAAACATAAGGATTATAAAAATAAGATCAAATCTGACTTAGTGTTGAAAATAAAACTAAGAACATTGTTTCAATAACAAGAAAATTATATCTTTCATATTATTTGAAAATCTGAAACTTTCAGCTAATACTAAATTGACTGCTCTGAAGTTGGCATTGAAAAAATAACATAATATACAATTTTTAATTCAGAAAAAATAAAATTGCTAACATTTGAAAATTAGCATGCAGAATAATAAGTTTCCTATAAAATAAAAAAGGATTTTTAAACCCGCAAATCAAATTTTTTAACATCAATGAAAGAAAAAATATTTAGTAAATAAAAATAAAGAAAGTAAGAGTAATATAAAACTTAGTCACTCACTGCTGTTCTTCTGAGGATGCTTTATAAGAGTGAACATAAATCTTGTGAAATAAAAGCTTTTCTTTCAGATCCGTAGATAGATTGCAATTCGAGCACCTGAATGGATAGTTGTTTCTCTGTAATAGAAAACACTCATGTAGTACTAGGTTTCAGTTAATTTTAAATTTTAAGTAAATGAACTTACACATCCAGAATAATGGAAGTGGTTAACCATTTCATCAAGAGACATAGCCATAAAAGAACAATTCTTATAGTGACAAGGAATATATCCATCTTTATCAAGTGAAAGAACCCATGATAAAATATGAACTTTGTGTGGAGGTTTAGCTTTTCCAACAAGAATTTTTTCAGAAGCCATTGTTAGATGTTCTCAATTTTTAAAATGATTCCGTGGTTCTCATTACTTATTAACTATTACATCAGGAAAAATTAACCACCAACCCATGCCTTGACAGAAAAAAACACATAAACATAACCCAAAAGTAACCATACCGTAACCTACACTTATGGCAGTACGTAAAAGGATTACAGAATTCATTAAATGTTTATTACTCCAGGATGCCTTCTAAATAATCTATTAACTCAAGACTAGCTTATAACAAACAATTTTTTTTTTTTTTTGTTTTCTTTGATAGAAAAAATATTTTCCTATATATCTTGCGCTTTCTATGCGAGACAATATGGTTAAATAGTTTTAATTACGTCATATCACAAGTCAAAAGTTACAAATTTTATGTGTTGCACGAAAGTAAACATTTGTGTAACAATTAACTTCAGATAATCCAATAAAATAATATTTAAACTTATTTGTAATTTTATTACAAAAGTGCGGTACCAAACCAGAACAACATTGTGAAGAAAAAAGTCCATCAAGCAAGAACCACATAACACGAGGAATTTCGTCAAAATGTGTATTGGAGGTTTAGTATTCCGCATAATTTGATAGCATTATATTATACATTGATATATAGGGTTTTAATAAGTAAATAAATAAATTTATAGCCTTTATTTAATTTTGTACTTGACCAATGTTTGATACAGAGGGTGTAACAAGTAGCGAATTTATTCAAAATATGTCTTGCAAGTGTATGACAAGGGTCAGCAAAAAAAAGTTTTTAAAAGCTGTTCAGGATATTCCTCAAAATTTTAATGTTTTTTGGTGTCCTTAATCCAAAAATGAGTTTTTTTAAAAATAAAACATCGTGTTTTCTTGCAATGCAGGTACTACGGAAATTCTTCAAGTAAAACAAAATTAACTTAAAAAATCAATATTCCAGAATTCCAGAGGGAAGATTTGTATATGAAAAGGTGTTTTCATTTGGAGTTGTGCCCTTTTACAACGCAAGAAAACAAGTAAGAATCGTCATTATGGTTTTTTGGCTCTCGCCAAATATAATGCAAAACGAAAGGATTTTTTCTTACCCTTGACCAATTTTGAAAGCACTCAACTGGTAAATTTTGTACACTTTATGAGGTGACAGAACTTTATCTTGTTCTTCAAGATGCATTCCGAAGAATGCGAGGTACTCTTTATTTTTCATAAAGTCAATAACATTCACTTGTTTCTATACAGTGAATTCACCTAAATTTTAACTGTTTTTTGTTCATTTTATGGCAAATCCTGATGTGTAGGATTTTTTTTATTACAACTAAATACCAAGAAATTTGTCTAGAAAATTTAAACAGCTTTTTTTATCACAGACCTGTGTTATTTTTGAAAATTTATATGTGACCAGACACGATTTTATTTAAAATTTTATTATTTTATCTGGTGGCTTAGAATATCGAAATTATCCAGACATCAGTTATCAAATTTTGCATCTCGAAGTTAATAATTAATGGCGGTGCGAACCTTCTCGTGAATTTCGTCAATTCTTTGTCGAAAGTTAAATATAATAAAAACCAATTCGGCTTTTTAGAAAAAACTTTATTACAAAGAGCTACTTGGGCATAATGACTGGCAGAACATTAGAGAGCGAAAGACAATATTCCAGAAGATGGCTGGGTTTAAGTAGTAGAAAAGTGTAGATTTGGGACTGACTGCAGTAGTAAGTAGTGGGAAAGCTGGATGTAACTCCTCCCACCCTTAGCCGAAGCCGTCCTTGGCTAAGAAAGAGAAAGTTCGGGATAAGATTGTACCTCAGGAGGCAAAGTCTCTGTTGAACATTTTCTTAAAATATTCTTTGTTTAAGTAGAAAAGGAAAACAAATCTAAAGATGATAATTACAAATAATATACAATAAATAATAATAGTATAATCTAAAGATTCTACATTTATATTTGCTAAATGAATATCTTCAAAAGAAAAGTTAACCTTTAGATGAATGTTAGGTAATTGTGATGGTAAACATCACAGGTATTGTACTTTCGAAGAATGTATGATAATTAGAATCATTAAGTATTTATTCATTGTCTTCTAGAAAGAATAAAACTGTTTCCTTGGCATGAATTGTTAGTGTATGATTACCGGATACAATATCTAATTTCTTTATATTAAATACAAGGTATTTATTAATTAAGGGAATATATTTTACAAAGGAAGCTGGGGTACTTATAACTAATGATGTACAATCATCTAATTCTTTATCCTCTATCAGATTATTAATACACATATTCAATATTTTAGAAACATTTTTACTGTAATAATTATTATTAATGAGTTCACATTCACCTGTTAGCAACAAAGTTATATCATTATATCTTAATACCAAAGATGGGTAGACATGTGCCGTTACACATTTATCTCTTATTATAAGATATGATAAAAAGAAAATAGTTTCATGGGAAGGAGAGGAAAGAGGGATCTGTACAAAATATGATATATGATTATTATGTAAGGAACAGTGTACCTTACCCAATTGCCATAGTACTTCAGGAAAAGTTTATAAAAATTTTATCTGAGTATTCTCAATGATTTTAGCTACTTCTGAAAGAGACAAAATGCTAGGATGAATGATATTTAGTAAACAAAATTCTAGACTTGTATGAATATTATTAATCTTATTATACAATAATTGATATTTGCTTTATCAATAGCGTTCATATTTCCTGTTAGCTATGAAGTAGCGGATCCTAAACCGTTCATGAGTTCTCTTTTAGCTCTGCGATTGTTTAAGTATAAATGTGTCATATAAAACATATATAAATTAGGATCTTTGAGGAATTTGATCAGCCGGTCTATCGTGTCAGGATTGTTCCCTAAAATATTTTTTAAGCTCGAAGGAAGAGCATATTGTTGTCTTTTATCGTCGTACTTCATTCATTCTGTTAATCAGTGAAACACACTGATGGGTCGTGGTGGGCCGCGGCGCCGAGTTTGGCCTCCTACTTACAGTATATTGTCGACCTGGAGGGTTTGAATGGCCTAGTCCCACCATGCACACCCTCGCTTACAGGTCAGACACTTCACTAAGGACTCCTCAGGCAGGACTAAACAAGGAGCCAATCATATGGGGTCGGCTCGGTGCTGTGGTTAGCCTCGTGCACATGGCCTCCTGTACGTGCCCCCTCCGTCGCGGGCGGCTTTCGACTGTCCACCTCCTTATTTCGCGGCAAAGGTTATGAACAATCTTCCTTCATTTATCATCCGTTGAAAGGCCCAAGTGGTTGGGATGCCTATACTAGTTTGTTATCGTCCTCCAAAAGTAACGTGTTATTTCAACTGTGCTCGTATTAAAGTCAAATTAACTTGCAATCTATTACAATTTACTTTACTTTAAACGAGAGGAAGCCATGGATCGCCAGAACGTCTCAGTTTAGAACCAAATGAGAAAGATGCAGCATTAAAGTGGACCGGACCTACTGGCTTCAGACATTCGAAAATTTTGTAATAGCTTGCAAAGCTACTGAAGAGGAAAAGCTGAAGCTGCTTGTTAACTTCCTTTCATACTCATCAATACGTAAGTAAGTGCGGAAAATGTACGGCGGCGATCGAAACTCTAAAAAATCTTTAGATAAAATCTGTAAATATAACATTTGCAAGACATCAATTAGCGACAAGAGGTCAACAAGCGGGAGAGACAATTGATCAATACTTAGAGGTATTGAGACTTCTGAGCAGAGACTGTCAGTTCAAAGCGGTATCGGCTGAAAAGAACGAAGAAGACTACATCAGAGAATCGTTTACCAGAGGTCTAACGTCATCTCATCTCAGGCAACGACATCTAGAAAATTCTACGTTAACCTTATCTGACGCTTACGGACGGGCGAGGTCACTCGAATTAGCACAAAAACTATCAGACTCGTACTTCTCATACTCGAGCGTAAATGTGACCAACGACAAGGGCGTACGACAATTGAAGCAAGATCGGGAAGAATTGAAGACTGTTTCAAGACCAAATTCTGATCGGTCTACGGAATCCTCGCGGACGAATTCTCGCGCGGCGATCAACAGCAGCTGTTACTTTTGTGGAAACAAAAGACACTCTCGTACAAAATGTCCGGCCAGAAAAGTAATTTGCAGAGGATGCGGTAAGAAGGGCCATTTTTTGAAGGTATGTCTGTCCTCTAAACTAAATAAATCGCTTAAGTCTAAAATGTGCGAAGAATCGAATACTGGGATGTCTAGCAATATCACGTGTAATAACTCAGAAAACCATTCTAATCTATCTAAAGCGACAGTATCTGCTACCATAAACAGTTATCAAATTAACGCTCTAGTCAATACTGGGAATACTGGAAGTTTCATTAGTGAACGCTTAATTGATGTTCTCAAACTACGAGTAGTACCCTCAAAGGAAAAGTACTAATGGTTTCGAAGTCTCTCAGCTCCCAGATTCGTGGACATTGTAAAGTAGACCTGTATTTACTTGGCCATAACTACAAGAACATAAAACTCTACATCGGGCCTATGTTCGGACGTTATCATACCTTTGGTGATTTCTGGAGTCGCGGCAGCTAATATTAATCCAATATCCTTGTTTTCTAATCTCAAGCCAGACTGTAAACCCGTCGCAATAAAATCTAGGCGGCATTCCGTTTCAGACACTGAATTCATCTCAAGGGAAAACAATCATTTACTCAAGTCAAATAAATTGTAATAGATTAACCTTCTGAATTAAGGCTTTATTTGACTTTAATACAAGCACAATTGAAATTACATGTTACATTTGGAGGACGATAACAAACTAACAGTATAGGTTAAATCATATGTTTTTAAGAAGAACAATATTAAACTAGCTGTATAGGTTAAGTCATATGTTTTATATGACAAAATGTTAAAATTTTAATTTTGTATATTGCAAGAGAGTTTATTACATTAAGTCTACTTATGTATTATTAATTAATTGATTTATCAGTGTTCAGTTTGCCTTTTACTAATTTGTGAACAATTTCTAGATTTTTCAAGTATTCATTAGCAAGTTCCTCAGTCACTAAGACGTCTTGCATTTCACGAATATTAGGATTTTTAGATATGCCGAAAGTAATTTGTTAATTTAATGTTTGAATTTAATGTATTGTTGAAAGCCATGGTCGATAATTTAATACATTTCTCTATTGGCATGTACCTATTTGTGTTCTAACTGAATAGTATTTAATAGTTCAATTAGTGTAGAGTGAGATCTTTCAATAAGACCTTGTGAGTCTGAATGTCCTGGGCTAGTGTAATGCGGTTTTACGTTACATACTTTTAAGAAATTTGTAAGCTAATGTTAATAAATTCTCTTCCATTGTCCATATGTAGAATATTTGGAATTTGAAATAGTGTAAAATATGAACTTAAATGTTCTTTCTGTATTTCAACTTGATTAAGGCTGGTTAAACGATAAAAGTTTTTTAGAGAAATAGTCAATCAAAGTAAAAAATTTGCGATTGCTATAATGAAATGCATTTATTAGTATTCTTTCGAAAGCTCTGTCTGGAGTGGGTGAAATTTTTGAAAAAGTAGTGAATTTTTATAGGGTTTCTTTCGTATTTAACTTGTTGGCATATAGTGCACTTATTTATATTGTCTGTCACATATTTTAACATACCAGGCCAATAATAATGTCTTATATGTTGGTACGATTCGTTAATGCCTCTATGGTATGTCTTGCCTGTTTGATAGTTGGATATGACGTCTTGTTGATCTGTAGGAGTTGTAACATCTAGATTTAGTAGTCTGTATCTTTTTAATTTTATAGGATAAAAATTACTTTTTACAAAATTCATAAATGTTTCGAACATAGCAGCATATTCATTTTTTAATGAGCCAATTTGTTTACAACAAATTCCATAAGTAGTATGTGGTTTCAAATATTGAATCTAAAAAGTTTTTAAATGGAGAGTTTTTTGACCGTAGATATTATTCTTAGATGATTTTAGTTGGGGTTCGGTCAAGGTAGATGCAAAAAAAAAGTAAAAAAAAAATTTAAAAAAAGTGTATTTTTAAAAGATTATCTGCCTACGTTTCGACTTACATTGTAAGCCATCTTCAGGGCTGTAGAAATATAATGTTATGAGAATACAATAATAGTTGACAATATTATAATATAGAACTAGCTGACCCGGCGAACTTCGTACCGCCTTTGTGAAGCAATGATGCAATATTTTAGGACTTTGAGCACGATTGATTAAAGTTTTCGTACAGTGGATATTGAGCAAAAATCAATACAAAGGAATTAATTTTACAATTTATCATTATTGTTATTAAAATTTGTAACAAATGAGTAAATTACAAAGTTATTAGTAAATAACATGTGACACTTAAACTTATGAATAAGGTAGGTAGGGCAGATAGTCTTAAATCTTTATCAACAATATTTATTATATTGAATTATACATACTTTTAATTTCAACTTAATTTAGCACTAATCGGTGCACAATATTTTTAGTTAACCTGTCTTTAGCTAATACAAATAGATTCGACGGTTTCCCTACACGTGAACATGCAACATATAGTTGTCCATGAGAAAAACATGGATTTTCTAAATCTAAACCACAAATGGACATTGTTTGGCCTTGAGATTTATTTATAGACATGGCAAAAGCTAAACGAATTGGAAACTGTAGCCTTTTGAAGGGTATGGTAGAATCTGACGGTATCATTGGAATACGTGGCAACAGGACCACTTTTCCTTTAAACTTCCCAGTTAAAATGGTTGCTTCAAGAATATTTCCGGTGATCTTTTTGATGACCAAACGCGTACCGTTGCATAATTGAGGTGGATTCAAATTACGTAGGAGAATAATAGGGGAACCAATCTTTAATCGCAGATTATGTGGTGGCATTCCAGGTATATCCAGTGAGTTTAAAAATTCAACTGGAAAATTTACACTTTCATTTTCATCAACAACAGTATCGATTGATTTAAAAGACATCAGATCGCCTGGTAACAACTGTTGTATCTGGAAGTTAATTTCGTCAACATCAACATTTTTGGCTGCCAAAATCGCCCGATGACTGAGCCAGTCATGATTCAAGTAATTATTCTGTATATCCGGAAAAATACTCTGAATCAATTCATTTTTTTCCTGAAGAACAGTGCAGAAATTGTCTGGCAGTTTAATGCATTGCGTATTTGGTTGCATTTCTATTTTACCGTTCCCAATATCTAGTAATTGTTCGGAGAATATTTGTGCTGATGGATCATTTTGCAATCGTACGCGCATGTTTATGGTCAATCGAAGAGTTTCAACACTTCGCCATAAAAATGATTGTTTCAAACATGCATTAATCTCATCTGCGAAAGTAGAGCGAGGTATAACCGGTAAGGTCTGTCGGAAATCACCAGACAAAAGTAAGATAGCACCACCGAAAAGTTTATTATTGCCGTTTAAATCTTGTAGGGTTCTATGCAATGCTTCGAGTGAATATTTGTGAGCCATTGTGCACTCATCCCAAATTATTATTGAACTCTTCCGCAACACTGCAGCTATTCCACTAATCTTTTTTATGTTACATATTGCATTTGGTTTATTATGAATGTCCAATGGCAGCTTGAATGTTGAATGTGCCGTTCGCCCACCATCTAGCAAAGTAGCCGCAATGCCTGACGATGCAACTGCCAATGCGATTTTCTGTTGCGACCGTACTTTGGCAAGAATCAACGATATCAAAAATGTCTTACCGGTACCACCTGGTGCGTCCAAGAAAAAAAAACCGCCTTGTTCAGCAGCAACAGCCAGCATAATCCGATCATAAATAATTTTTTGTTCTGCTGTTAGTAATGGCTCACTGTTCACGATAATTGTTGCTAAATTACCATGGTCATATTGTTTTTCTCGTTGTAAATCGGTGTTGACTAAGTCGGTGGCTGGACGATCAGGTGACGGTATACCATAATGATGAAGTGGTAAATTTGAAATTAAAACACATAAATCCTCGATCAACACTAACGCTTCATTATACATCTCTGGCGTATAATCTATTTTTCGGCATTGATCTGTTTGTCTTATTCGATGCAATATGTCCTCGGTCATACAATTTTTATATTTTTCCCACAAAGTTTGTGCTTGCGATGGATAACATGTCGTCAAAATAATTGAAAACAGCTGACGAATGTTATTGGGCGTTGATGTCAACGCAGCATCAGCAAGCGTTAATTCCCAATGGTTATCGTCTTCTAGCAATTGCAGTTCACGACATGCGTCTTGGTATGTATTGAATACTCGACCATTAACTGTTCGCAGAAATTCAAAAGACGTTGGTCCGGGAACATTCACTAATAACAAACGTAAATAGAAGCACTCACGTTGCTTTGGATGTACTGTGTAAAGTCGCCCCAATATCTTAGCTTTAAATATGCCTGTAATGGGAGGATGTGGTTTTCCTTGTTTCCGTGGCTCCCATTTTTTACTGGATTTGTTCCATGTAAAATAACGTGGAACATCAGCATATATCAATGTCTTTGCGTACTGGCCAAAAATATCAGATTTTTGACACAATGTAAAAAATTCAGTTAGTGTCGTTTTTGAAGCCTCAAGTGCACGTTGAAGAACATTTTCTTCAGTGCATTTTCCAGCAACATCACAATTGCTCTTTCCTCTCCTTGTTCAATGCAATTATACTGGCACCGAGTCGTCACGCGCTCTTCACAATTGCCCTTAAAATAAATTTGAAGAAATTTCGGATCATCATCAGGCATTGGCATTAATGACCCGATTTTATGGTACACCTGGCCTTGTATTTTAAATGTAGTTTCAAAATTACGTCCATCGGATGCGAGATCGCAAATTTTAGTTGCCTCAAATGACGTCATTTAGAAGCAAGAATTGAATTTGCGTATCTTACGCAAAAATAATTTTGAATCATCTGAATCGTCTGCAAGAAGGGATAATAAAGGTTCCGGCGGAGTGGGTAGAGGTGACAATACAACTTTTCCTGATGCGCAGCACATGCCGGGTGTTTCAGTCCGAAATTTCAATGTCTGACAATATTGACATACTTTATCCCTTTCACCGATAGCAATTTTTGAATGCGCAGAGTAGTTAATATCTGGTGCATATTCGAAAGCAAGACGAATAAATGATGTACTTGTTAATGAGCGGCTGGTCTGCTGCCTCTGTCGTTCTTGTACTCGTGCAGTAACTATGCTTCGTTCTCGTGCCGCTCTTGTTCTTCTAATTGTCTGTCGCAGACGTTCGTCACGCTGTTCCTGAGATTCTTGTGCACGACCCTCTGTTGTCCTGATTCTTTGAGCTGCATTTCTTGTTGCGATTTGTTCTGCCGACTGATCAGCTCTTTCAACACGTTTGCGTCGTGCCTCTCTGCTCCTCGCGTTGTTGAGGTTAGATTTTTTCGGTGGCATTGGACTGAAAATAATAATTTAAAGGTTCAAATATTAAAAAAAAAAAGCTGAAAAATATGCTATTATAGCACATTAAATTGAAAAGTGCAAAATAATTTTAAAAAATATTTGTACAATTATTGAAAAAGCGTGGGGAGCTTTGTACCATTATCTCATACAAATTTTAATCAACTTTTATAACTATGGGATAATACTTACATGTATATATTTCAATTAAATATTTTTGAACAATGAAGCACAAATAATAAAAAAGCAGGAATTATTTCACTGTATTATCTTCAATATATATAAATTTAATTTACACTTTAGTCTAAGCAACACGTAGCCGTCTATGCTAATACCAAAAATTGGAAAAGTAAAAACGATTGAATTTCACTGTATTTCGTGTACTACAAAATAAATTTAACCTATACTTTAGTCCCAACAACACCTAATGGTTATGCTATTAAATTGTAGCTTATATAATACGTTTGTAGGTTAAACATAGCAGCGCCATTTATTAATTGTTTACTCAATCCAGTCGACAGATGTCGGCATCTGTTAAAATCATTTGGAGCTAACAAATAGACAAATAATTAGCAACGCCATCTTTTAACNCTATACTTTAGTCCCAACAACACGTAGTGGTTATGCTATTAAATTGTAGCTTATATAATACGTTTGTAGGTTAAACATAGCAGCGCCATTTATTAATTGTTTACTCAATCCAGTCAACAGATGTCGGCATCTGTTAAAATCATTTGGAGCTAACAAATAGACAAATAATTAGCAACGCCATCTTTTAACTGATATCGGCATCTGTTAAAATCATTTGAAGCTAACAGATAATAGGCAAATAATTTGCTATAAAATAATATTGCGACCATAATTTAAAATATAAGCTATCCTATCTTTCAAGTTGGATCAAACCGCACACGGTGTGCGAATTTGGTTCAAATCGATTAAGTAGTTTAGGTGTCCATCGCGGACAAACAACGTGACACGTAATTTATATATATTAAGATAATATATATAAATTACATAAAGTATGAATGTAGAATGCTTTAATGCTAAGAGAATTTAAAAAGCATGCAAACAACAACCTCTTAAAAAATTAATTAAATAAATTAAAACAGTAATTGACCCCACCTGCCTATCAAGATGACGAGAAAGGACGTCCTGTCCCTAAGTTCACATTTCCATGACTGAGGAGAAAATATAATTTTTCAAACATTACCCAAAGACACCGTGGGTGGTGAAAGGGTACAAAGGGAGAGTGGCCTGTTTCAAAAGGGAGCAATAAAATGACAAAGGAAAAAAGGAAGGGTATTATTGGGAATAAGTAACTTTGGAACTGGGAAAAATGTTCGACAGGTTTATTGAGAAGGAGGGCTAAAAAAAAATTTTTTTAATTTGTATTTTTTGTATCTACCTTGACCGAACCCCATCTAAAACCATCTAAGAATAATATCTAAGGTCAAAAAACTCTCTATTTGAACATATAACATAACTTGGGGTGTTCTTACAATGTCTAACTCTACCTCTTACTCTAGACCTCTTACCAGACTAAAGGCACGCAACATGACCTCACAGATCTCACCTGCATACTCACCGCCTCCAAAAGACGTCACCAAATACCACGTACCTATTTTTCAAAGTAAGTCCTCTATATTAGGGAGAGGGTACTTATTTTCAATTGTTTTTTCGTTTAATTTACGGTAATCAATAGCTATGTGGACTATTTCGTTTACCAAAGGCATCTACTTTTTTTGGAACAACCCAAATGGGCGAATTATATGGAGAATTACTGGGTCTAATTATCTTATTTTCTAAAAGTTTATCTTTTTTTGATTGAACATCCTTTCTAAAACAAAGGGAATATTTATAATTTTTAGTATGAACAGGATTGTCACCCTTAGCTATTATCTTAGGTTTTAATAAGTTAGAACTACTTAATTTATCTTTTTCCATTTTTATAATTTCGGGGTATAGTTTAATTTTATTATTTTTTCTTTTTCTTCAAGAAACATATGATTTGTACGAAGTAGGTTAGGAATTTCTCTTACAATTTCATCAAGTTGTATAACGATTGGTTACCGGACTTGATGTATAAATTGACTCAACTTTATCTATATCCATCGGTTGGGAGCAAATGGTTACCAACTCATTAGAATAAGCGGAGCAAGTTGCTTTTATTTTTCACTGGGACATAGACAATGTTAAAACCAGGTTTTAAAGTTATTTTATTATTTTTATAATTTACTACATTAANATAATGTTAAAACCAGGTTTTAAAGTTATTTTAATATTCTTATAATTTACTACATTATTATTATTATTATTTTCATTTTCTTCTTTATTTTCTATTTCAAATAGTAAACGTTTTATTCCATTATTATATTCTAGCTTACTTGTCTTAAAATTAATATTAGCATCTACCAATCTCATAGTTTCATGTCCCAACGAAATATCATACCTTCTGGAGAATTTGAATTTATACATCTTAATATAATTTTTTTTAGGGAAAAACTTCATTTGATGGAAGCTGTATACATTCAGAACCTTCTGAACACCATTAGGTGTTCTCACAAAAAATCTCTTCTTATAACGAGTGCATGAAGTTGTAACAATTTCAGGGTTAATATAATTTTTCAAAGATCCTGTATCAACGAGCCTCTTACGATTTTCTGAATCTATAAAATATGGGAGACATTTTTCTAAAGTAGTTAACTCTAAACAGTTACATAGGTTTGACGAGGCATGGGGGCTGTGACCTGATTCTAAAAAAATAGTCAGTTTAGATACTGATTGTGTTAAAGTATTTATTTGTTCTTGCAATTTTAATGTACTGTCCTTATGTGTACATTTCTGTTCTTGATCTGGATTTTTATTTATTTGTGGGTCAACGTAGGTCATTTCATATAGTGAACCAAAATGATTCCAAGAATTCCTGGAATGTACAGTCTTCATCGAAACAGTGTTTTGAGAATTAGGATTTTGAAAATTTTTTGTTTGTACATAAGGTTGTTGAAAACGTGGTTGCATAGTAGGCCGAATATTTGGATAGTGCGCAAAATTTACTGATCGATTAAAATAATTAGGTAAAAATTGTTGATGGGTGTTTGGATGTTGTTTATTATATGTAAATTACGTATGATTTGGAATTTTCATGTTTGTTTATTAATAATTTCAATAGTGCTTTTGTATTTCAATTGTGTATCATAATACTCCTGGAGTATACTCCAGCATTCTGCAATCGTTTATCTATTTATTGCGAGCATTATTTAAGTCCTGTATTTGTAGTACTTGTAATTGTACACCTAATGTTGGGTGAACACCATGAATAAATATTATAACTAGTGTGGCGTCTCTGTGCAATTACATGGCTTCGTAAAGTAAGGATATTGTCTTCAGATAAAAGCACCCTGGCAGAAAGCTCTATTTCGTAGCGAAGGACGATTTCTTCTTTTTATTTTAAGTTTTTAGAAGCAGTTTTAGGATCGGGGTGGGAAGATAGGATAGCCTTGTCATCTAGCAAATAGAACAAAGAGAATACTTGGGTAGGGATGTCAGCAGTGTACAGGATGAGGATTAATGAGGAAGGGAGGTAATTGTTTCGGAACAGGAGTCAAGGATAAAATTAGGAGAAGTGGGCTTGTTAAGGATAGAAGCATAATGATGAAGTGGAGTAAAGATTTTGCAAATGAAGAAGTCTAAGATATGAGGAAAGAAGTTCTCTTCAGGTGGGAGAGGAAGAACTAATTGTAGAGAGGTTTGGGGATGACACCGAAATATGTAGAGCACAGCCACGTAAGTTGGTCATTTTCGATCCCCATTGTAGTATCCACTAGGGAAGAAGCGGGGACCAAGGTCTTTGAGAAAGTAAGAAATTGTGGTGTAGTAATTGGCTTATTTGTAGGACAATACACTGCTAAAAGTGTGATAGGAGAAGTGGATGTAGAAATAGACACTATTGTTGATTGAAGGGACTCTATAGAACTGGAGGATAAAATATGGGGGGATGGGATTTCTTATTAAGAAGTACAGTTCTACAATGATCTCTTCCGTCTGGATGGTCTTTCTTATAAGTATAACAGCTCGGTAGGTTTAGATTGTTGTGTATCTGTCAGTAATATCTTTGTTTTTGTCATCCAGTATCAGTTTCAGATCATTAGTATGTGTCTGAATGCCGTTAATATACCAGAGGAAGATAGAAAAGGAATTCTTGGACTGGGTCGGTAGGGTCATTTTGGTGACCATGTTGTTCAGAAAAGAAATGAAAGAAGTGATGAGGGAACGGAATTCTGAGATGGAGATCGTTTGATGAAGGCAGAGTCATTAGTGGATTAGAAACAATTTTAGAATTTAGTGAATTAAGTAAAACACATGTATCGATGTAAACGTAACATTTATATCATATAAGACAGACATTATGTATTCTGAGTAAGTTGAAATGTGTAATCATATACAGAATTCTTCACATTTTTATTTCTTTACCATTAAAGAAGGACAAAGCAGATTATTTTCTATCTGTACCTGTATCAAAGAACAACAAAATTGTCACGACTCTACTAGACCACTCCTAAGCATAAAGAAAGAATTCGACCTAGTATATAAGGACATTGTACATATAGTATTATTATTATTGTGAAAATTTAATTTAAATTAATAATAATGTATGTGAACAATTTATTAATTTTAACAATGATCTTAATTAATTTAATATTTAATACAAAACCAAACATAATTTTACTCCAACTTCTTTAGTATTCTCATTCCTTATACACCTATCTCAAAATGAATATCTGTCTGAATGGGATATTCATATAACAATTGTAGATTCGACTTCTTTCATTAATTTTTGATCACATAACTAACATATTACAAGCTCTAATTTAATTTTAAATAATTTAGTTTTACAAAATATTTCCGCCAGAACCTGAGCCGAAAATAGTTTTGACCACCAGCCATTCCAAACCATTTTTGTTTGGAAAAAATACAACTAATTTAATAAAACATGGATATTGTATTTTTTTTAAAAAGAGTTTGCCAATACCAAAAATGTTTTTAAGAGTTTTGTGGTTATTGATACATAATTGATATAGCAGGCGTAAATTTAGTTTAGAGTAATAAAACCCAATAAAGAAGTGTTTTATTGATAATAGACTTATTATAGGAGTTACATAAGCAAATTTGAAAAAATAGAATTAGGGGTTTATCGAAACCAGGACTTTTTATGGGCTAGAAGATACGATTAGTGTTTTTTTACATGAAATTTAGCATGCGCTTTTTAAATCTATGTTGGTGGGCATAATATTTAGTTTATAATAATAAAACAATACAGATTTGCTTAATGATAAAACAAATACTTAATCAATTACACAGAGTAATTGAACTATTAAATATAGAGCTTTACCTGTAGATAAATTTTAATTTTACGGTTTATAAGCAGAAATTATTTGTTTTTCTTGATGAAATTTGGCACATCGCTTTTAATGTAAAAGGGAAGGCTGAGTTTGTTATAAAGGGAAATCGAAAGAATAATAGTAGCAGATGACCAGAAATATCAAATAGAAGTCTAAATATCAGGAAATATCAATTTTTTTGCTCTAATGTAAATACTACATAATACATACATATATATATATATACTGTATGTGGAGGTTTACTTTACAAGAAAAGATCAAATACATATATTCATCAACTGCAACACTGAAGAATTCGTAGCTCCTGCATGACGGACTTTTTTTTATAAACATAAAAATTCTGTACAGTCTCCAGTTCTTATTTTAAACTAACAAGATGTCAAATTTATATATATATATA
>KZ808684.1:6347-19302 GCA_000696205.2 Oncopeltus fasciatus | reverse complement strand
ATAATTTCAATAGCAACCACGTGCGTACAATTGACAAACTCGCAAAGGTTATGTTTACTACTTATGAACAGCTGATGAGAGGGGTGTTATGTAAACAAACATGTGTACCAACTGTTGGTGATGAAATATTTCATTTGTTGAAAACTCAATATATATATAATAGAATGATACTATATCTTGAAAACAAGAGCTAATATATAATTTTTATGGTCATTTTCGGTTTTAACACGTGGAAATACATTAAAATCAGCCAATTTCAACCCAGAAACAAAAACTTTGTTGTTCAGTGTTATTTATGAAAGCATTAGATATGTCTTCTATCATATATTTATCAGATAAAATTTTGTTGTAGGATTGGGTTTTTGTCTACTCTTATTTATTTAATGGGACCTATTTGCTACATCATGGGTAGTAGAGGAATTAAAGATCATGGTCAGTGTTCACATATTATTATGATAAGCATTCTCACGATTAATTTTGATGATCCAAAATAAAATAATGTACAGTTTGGTAAGTTACTAAATGAAGAAGAAAATTCGACTATATCAGAAACGTTCAACTTACACAGAAATTATTGAAAATTAATAGTTTATATCATATTTAAACTTTTACGCAGAAATTATTGAAAATGAACAGTTATTTACTGGACTTTTTTTTTCTTTTTTTTTCTTCTTTTTTTTTTAAAGTTTCATTGAACTTGAAAATACAAATAAAGCTTGTAAATAATGGAGACGTTATTACAATATTACTGGAGTGTTAAAAGATTTTACCACAGCTGATAATTTAGATGACTGTGAGTTACATTTTTACTGCATTAAGCTTATTCCATTATTTTATGCATCAGGATGTTTTCCTTATGTAAAGCTTTTACAAATATATCTAGAAATATGACTAAGCGATAAAATGAATACCACAGAGAATAAAATAATAAAATGATTTTTTTCTTCCTTTATTGTGAACTTATTTATACAAAAAAATATTTACAGTTTTAATAACTTATACAAAATTATATTTTATATTATATGTTAACATATTTCATTGCTTCAATCCTGAATATTTCACTAATTGCAAAACAGGAGACATCATTGTGTATAGGAATTTGGAAAAATGGAAGAATTTTTTAATACAACATTGTCCCCTTCCAGATAAAGATATTATTACATCAATTGAAACAGGAAAATGTAAAGTTACAATTTTATAAATATTATTTTTTTGTGGTATATAATCCCACGTAAATTTTAACAATTTTTAGTGCAAGGGAACAGAATAAAAAATCTAACTGTCCAAGCCAGGTCCTGGCTGTTCCCTTACACTAAAAATTGTTAAGTTACAATGTGTTTGAAGATAAGTCATCATCTTCATAGATGATAAAACAAAATTAAAATAACTCAAATCACATAAAAATAAAGTTAACTCTTTATTACCAAAAGGAAATAAGATTAAAATAAACGATGATTTTGTTGCAGTTGATCCATTGCTGATATATTAGAATAATTGTGTTAAAAAAAGCTGAAACATAACATGAATTATGAGCTAGCACCATATGTTAGGAGAGCGTGAGGGTCTCTGTGAAAATTCTAATCAATACTGTCCATAATGAACAAAATTTAGTTTATGTAATTAATGGAGGTAATCTATTACAGCAATGTAAATGACAACTAGAAGAAAAACAAACTCAAAATAATTGGCCACAACATAAACAAGCAGTAAAAAAAAAAAAAAAAATTGAGGGTAATAGACAGTCTGAATATGGGATTGAGATGACATGACATCCCCTCTTGCATTCTTGATAGCCATGAAGATAGCTTACAATGTAAGCCGAAACGTTGGCAGATAATTAAAAAATAAATATTTAAAAAAAATTTTTTTAAATCTATCTTGACCGAACCCCAACAAAAAAAATCTACTAAATACTTACAGAGATTAACTCGAACAATATAAAACCCAATAATCCTTATCTGCACATGGGACATAAAAACTCCAGATATCGAATCATTAAGATACCTAGACAACATCAGACGGTAAAAGAATTCAAATATACCAGCCATGCCATTTCTGTGGTAATGAGGGACATCTAACACACGAGTGCACAAAGAACAACAAACCCAAATGTCACCTATGAATGAGAGCACCCCACTGGATACTCTAAATACCCTAAAAGAGTTCAAATATTAAAAGAAGTTCTGTCTTTTTCTATCTCGAGAATAAGAATACCAAAGTAACTGGCACCAAAACCAAGACCACCTATGAAATGCGCACTACATACCGTGAAATATGCCGCCTTACTCCAGGCAAAACACCCCAAGCCAGCACCAGCTAACATCACCCAAGCACCTCCCCCAGTATCACGCACATACACTAAACATTGAAAATTTAATGACGAGAATGTTGAATATGGGGTACCAACTAATAAACACAAACAATATGGGCCAAAAATTTGAAAAAGTGATGTCCTTACTGGTTGAATAAACACAACATGATTAAAAAACTAGTAATGAATCTACATATCCACAGTCACGAAATTCACAAAGTGGAGGTACTGTTAAGGCAACACCAAGCCAGCTATCCTTGCACTGTGATGAACTGATGAATTTGACAGCCGGCGTACAATCTATCACAGTTATGGCTGTTAAAGACAGTGCACATTTATATTTGTATACCGCCAGCCAAACACCGCCGTCGCACCTATCAAAACACTCATGGAGATAGCAGAATGAGAGAACCATCACATTGTGCTAGGAAACCTCATCCCAAAACATCAGTTCTGTGATGTACTAAGAATAACAAACTTGGCACTTACATCACTAGGCCCTATTCAGTGAATTACTTCAGACATACATCAAACCCCTGGGTGTGAACTTATGTAGAGAACTACACTACATAATGGGATGCTGGGTATCGTAACATCGCCCAGTAATGTACAAGTTTGATAGTGAAGTACAAGTACAAGGCTCACCCACATACATACTACACAAGGCCAACTGAAAAGGGTACAAAGAGGATATCCAGCAGATGGCGCTAAAATAAAACTAACAGGGCCCACTGACATAGACGAGGTACTGGAAAAAATAATCACTATTATTAATGATGCAGCACAGAAAAGAATCCCAAAATTCATACACAAACCAGTACATGAAAGACAACCACCAGTACATTACCATACTAACAAAACAGCAAAGTACTTTAAAGAAAACACATGCATGAACAAGAAACCAGTCATCAATACCTTTACTGAGTAATTTAGAATGCTTATAACCCAGTGGAAAACGGCCCTATGGGATGACAGCTAAAAGGAGTCCCATAAGGAGTCTGGTAACTACTATGAAGCACGATCACCAAGAGAAGTGTGTGCCTGCAGGATGAGGATAACCTTCTAACTGAGGATCAGGATGAGTTACTCGCTAATCACTACAAAAATATGACAGGGAGAGGACCCTAAGCTTTAACAGACCACAAGTAACGCCTGCTCAGGTACAATAATATATTTCACATATCAGAACTCATGACAAAAGGATGTTAGTCTTACCGGCCCGAAAACATCCTCTGTTATCTGGGCTATCCACAACCACCTACAAAGAAAGAGCCCCTGAAGAATTTGATATACCAAAAGTCAAAAAATTTATCCACCGATGACATATCAAAGTTTTAGACAGACTCAAAAATTGAGTAAACCCCATTCAGGGAAATCCATGGTACCTCCAGAAGTGGTAAATACCACCACAGAAGCACAAACCAATAGAAAACTACTCTTCGAGGTTGAACTTTCCTTCCACTTCACCCAGCATAAATAAATCTGAACACTTCGTACTTGTACATATATTCCTGAAAACAGTATATATAAGATAGACCTAAGTAAGCTTAAGATAGTTTTTGAGATATGAAAATAATAGTTTTAAGTAACGCTCGACATACAAGTATTGAGCTCCCTTCTCTTTTATTATTATTATTAACTAGCCAGGATAAGCCAAGAATATTGTAATGTAAAATGTATAGTTCTTAAAATATTTAAAATGGAATAAGGAATTATGAATAATACAACTGGACTCATAAGTCTGCTGAAAATGTAATAATAGATAGATAATAAATAGAGGGTACAAAAAAAAAAAAAAACCTTCAATCACTGTCGTCAGATACCGTTTCAGATTGCATGTCTCAGAGCATCGGGCTGGTCGTGGCCCTTGTAGTAACAGTGCAGTGTTGACTGACAGTAACTAATGAATGCAGATCATGTTCAGATAGCAAATTGTTACCAGGCTTCTAAGTAAAATCATTACTCTTTCTTAAATTGTACATATTTTTTAATTAGCTGTTAGTAATTTATCTTTTTATTTTTTTTTTGTTAGTAATGACAGTAGATTTAATTGTTATCAGATTTTAAAATGTATAATTATTTATTGCAATAAATTAACTTTAATTTATTTCAGGTTAAAATTATTTTTGACCCATAGCCCATAACAATAATTATGGAAAAAATGAGTACAAAGTTTTTGATGGGTATCAGAAAGATAGCATAAAGTCAGCAGGAAATTTTTGTACACTAAAAAATAAATGTGCTGACATAGAATATAATGAAAATACACTCCTTATAATTGGCCAAAAGAAATTTCTGGGAACTAGCAATAATAAAAGCTGAATCATAGAAAAGTTAAGAAATAAATAATTTTTTTTACGGTCAGGAGAAAAAAGATGCCAACAGATGGTTGGATGAAACATCAATTAATTAACAATTGACAAATATTACTCTAGTAGCAGAAGGTACAATATATTGGTTCTATTAACTACACTAATTTCAAAAATCTTGAAATTTATTATCAAAAGGCCATCTCAAAGAAAAGATATACAAATTTTTTTTTCTTCATAAAGCTTAGAGAAATTACAACAAAAATGCAAGGAACATAATCACTTTTTGCACGCTTTTACTGGATTATAAAACATCTGCTTACTTCAATATAAAAAAAATTATAGTTCAATTTAGAAATAATTTCATGTTTATGAGCTATAAACTCATACAATTTCCTTCTGTTCGGTAAGAGATCTAGGCTCATGTAGGAACACATCTAGATGAATACCCTGAAAAAAAAAAATAATATATTCAGCATGGATTTCATATTTAACCTTCAAACAATAACGTTAAATGAACAGACATACCCTAATTTTTTTCATTTACAAGTAAGAGAAAAAAAAAAAAAATTTTCTGCTTGGATAAGAATGATGAAAGAGCTGTAATAAGGTCCTTAATAAATATGACAATGTTTAATTATGATATTTTATTAAATAAGACTTTCAGTGCTGTACTCAAAATATAATATTATTATCTAAAACACTTATTTTATATTACAAGTTGAATCTTTGTAATTTCTTAACAAGAGTCTTCAAAATAAGCCTCACTTAAAACCAACAAGGAGAGATGAAAAGGGATCCAATGCGAATAACATGAAGCTCAATAAATGGTACACAGACTTGTGTACACAGACTCACCAACAGTGAGCTTGTTTATGGTGCTCCTGATTAAAATCATTTTCTTTACTCTATGACTTTCTTCTATTTTTCAACTTAATTTTTTGCATTCTAATCAATCAAACATTCCTCCATTCCTTTCTCTCATCTAATCTCTAGATTCTTCCACAACAAGCAATACTAAATTTAATTTGCTAAAATATTATTCCATTTGTTCTCTCTCCTTTTCCAAAGTATAAATTTACTGTAATTCCATTATATTACTCCTTAGTAAGGTAAATAATGCTCAACTTCTTCCTAAGTTCTGAATATTTACTTAACCTACCTATAGCTGGGGTAGTGACCATCTGCTGGATATTCTTCACTTTAAAAATTTCTAGAACTCTTTAGGATGAAAGATGTTTTACAATCATTAAAGAGTATATTAGTCACTTCAAATAAAGAAAAGGTGCCTCTTAAATTGTTTATTGTTATTTGAGAGTTATTGATTTCTTAGGCACAACTATTTATATAAAGTATTAACCAGGATCAAGAGGAAAGTTCCTAACAAAGCCTAAAGATTTTCAAGTAAGCTAGATTTGAAGTACTGTTACTAAATTGTTTGTCTTTTCCTTATATAGTCCCACTTTCTCCCACTTATACATTCCAAGTATTTTGCCTTCATTCCAGACTTCTAAGATTATAAAAATACCCTAATATCCCAACAATAGTTATATATAAGAAAAAAAAAAAAGAACAGTAAATCAGCTTGAAGGGAGCCCAATACGATGGGCTATTTTTTCATGTCATGCCCATTGAGAAATAGCCTGCCTATCATGCAAAATAAATTTAGTTATTCATGAAAACTGAAATAATTATTGTAAATTAGTAACCTTAGTAAGAGCAGCACGCACAAAAGCTGAATTGGCAGTCACTGTGATGGCCTGAATTTTCTGCCCTGTCCCAAAAACAGCAAGTCCCCGCTCTTTGATCTGTCCCCTAGCCTTAAGATTTTTAAGAGGGGCATCATCTACAACTGTAATTAGGGAGTAAAGTTCCTCGGCTCTTTTTCTCTCTCCTTCTCCCCCAATTATATCCACAATTGATTTGAAATCTCTCATTGCTCTTCTGCAAGCATATAATTCTTTACCTACAAAGAAAATTAGAAATTTTTTTTTAAATTTATTATAAATATAACTGAACAAAATTTATTTAATTACTGAGCAATAATAAATGTAGCATTCTTTAAGCATTAAAAACATCAAATAGACATTTCAAAAATATTATTTCAATGGTAATTAAAACTTTCAGAATAATGAACAAGCGCATATTTGGGAGGAACCAAATGAAATAATCAGTACCTAATTCGGAAGCCATAAAGAAGGGTCTATTTTATCTCTGGAATAAGAAGGCTTTTCAGCATGGAAAAGAATCTGGGTTAACAGGAGACAAGAGATCCTTAATTGAATACAAGGAAGCCATTATAAAGGCTAAGAAATGAGCGAGGAGGGAGAGGGGAGTGTAAAATTCTGTGAGGGGATTGAAGACTTCTACAGTACTTAAATTATTATAAGTACTCATTTTTACTACTACAAATACACAGATTACAAACATATTTACAAGAGAAAAAAAGTGAACTGAGTGAGTATGCAGAAACTCTATAAGTCTCCAGCAGGAGATGAAATTTACCCAATAACCGATCCAGAGTAAGAACCGAGGCTTTCAGCAGACTGAATGAGTAATTATTCATAAGGAGGGCAAAAAGAAACAAATGTACCAAATGCTTATAATCCCACCAATCTCTCATCTAGCAAATAATAAAAAGAATAGGTATTGGATCTTTTATCATGTAAGGAATGAAATGCTCAGTATGTACCTCTCCACAAAGGGTAGTTCGCCGATCTATCAAAAAAATCAAGGGTGACTTCGCTTCACTTGTCTAGTCAAGAGGATAGAAGAATCATTAAGCTTTAAGGATGTGCCTCTATGTGTGTTTCAAATAAGTAGGGTGCTTTTGTTATCTCACATGATACCTCAGAAAAGGTCATATAACACAGAGAAGCATGTAACAACCCGAACGAATGGGTAAAGGAAATGCTCAAAACTTGCCATACCAGGGATCGGAGGGTTGACCACAAGGATAATAAAGAGTAGGGGTTGCTTTCAGGGAGGATTTATTTCTCCACCCCTATTGATGCCTTGTTGGCCAATAGCAGTGATATGGGGCTCGGGTAATAAGTTACACAAATGACCAAGTCGTTATTACAAGAGGAAAGTTTGTAAACACCATCTAAAGATATAAGTAGCAGTTCTTAGTGGAATAATGGTGCAAAGGACAGGAATCTAATACAAGCCTTCCCAAATGTCCCCAAGGCAAGGAAGAAGGGATTAAACTCTGGATTTTCCCAGCTTATGGGAAAAGAACTTCAAATTTCACAGGTTAAATTTGTAAAAGAAATGTGACAGGAGACTGTTAATCTGGTCATACAAAAGAAAGTTTGACAGAATGAACCTAAATGGTGAACTTGTTGTATCCTGTAACTGTATACCAATTATCTCTTATGCTGCTTTAGCACGGTAGGAGGAAACAGAGCAACTGACTACTTGCAGAAAACAAGAAAAACTCCAAAGGCTCATATACCTACAGGGAAATAATAACATGCCATACAGTATCAATTGATATTATATAAGGCCACATTACCCTGCATAGCTGGCTGGCTATAAAGCCACGTTGTAAAATAAAAATAAAAAGTAACATTCCATAAAAAGCTATATAAGAATAATTGAAGAGTTACTTTTGGAGGACGATAACAAACTAGTATAGGCATCCCAACCACTAGGGTCATTAATGCCTTTTATCTACAGTAATGGATGATTGTTCATATTATCCTACTTGATTTAAATCAGGAATAATTGATAGAACACTTTCAGTCCGCTTTATTAAGCTTATTTTCTTCCTTTGTATGCCAATTACATATTAAGCCAAATGTAACATTGAGCAAAGACCAATTAATATTATCATTATCATGAGACAAATTTTTTCTTTCCACATTCAAATTACAACCATATCTTTAAAACTGAGTCACCACAGTGCAAATTATTAATATAACTCTGTCAGTATGTATATTTCCAACCAGGAAGAATTAATTGAATTCTTACTCATTCACATGATTTGCTTATATTATGTTATATTACCTTTCACAAATTCTCACCTTTGAAAAATTTATCCAGCACAGGCTTAATAGGATTGTGACGTTCCCATTCAGCATGTTGATTGAGAATTATCCCTTTTACTTTTCTATCTGAATGTCCATTTGTGAGAGCAGATACATAAGCAATCATTGCTGTTACATCTAAATTGACTTTCTTAACATCACTAAAATTAATCAAATGAAATGGTTAAGGAAAGAATAGTTTTTGAATAAAAATCAAACAAAATTTTAAAGAAGGATTAATAATTTTTTTTAAAGAAATAATTTATTTATATGTATTTTACAATTAGAAATTATTTTATAAGTATATATTAGAGGATATTTCCACAATAAATGTGATTCATAATAATAGCTCACTACTACTTAACCAGCAAGTTATCAAGGGTTATCCACTTTTGGGGGTGGATAAATCAGCGTCGTAACAAAACATTAAAATTAATATTAACCATTGATTGGTACATAAGTACATAAATAAATAAATACTTGTTTATTTTTTCATATAAAACCTTTTTCCTTCTTTCTGGCCAAACCTCAACTATTGATGTACTCATTAAAATTATTACATATTATTATTACAAAAACATTTATAAGTCATAATATGTGTAAAATTAATTTCAGAACATTGTTCCTAAAATTTTTAATGAAAAAATTTGGAAAATTAAAATAAAAAAAACCCAGAAGAAAACTAGATAAGTCATAATGGCATACATCCTCTCAATCTCTGCTCATCTTAAGATTTGGAAAAGTATCAGCTCAGATGATGGGATCATTTATTTCGATACCTCAATAAACATTGAGGTATCGAAAAAAATGATTGCCTGGCAAATATAATATAAATTTATTAGTATTATGAAGTGAGAAGTTGGGATCTTCTCCTCTCCCATTGTAGAAAGGAGAGTTGAGCTCAAGCCCTATTCTTCCATAGCATTTGAAAAGGACATGTATTGAACATATATTGAGGAATTCATTGGTTCTTTAGAGTATTACAGAGTATTTTATCAAGATTATTATGATGATAACAAGAAATATTATATTAATAATTGAAATGGTAGGGAAAATATATAAATATTTGACAACTATATCTTTCCCAAGTTGATTACTTCACTATAATGTGGTTAAACCCCATGTTTTAATTTATTTATAATTTATTATTATCACAAATAGTACTATATCAGATTTTTTACCTTTAATTTTATAACAACAATGGAATCAAATAAAATTCATCATTTATTGTTCAATGGAATATCAATGGTGTCTTATTACATAAATCACACCTAGAAAGTACAAAAAATCTAGCCCATATAATTCTTAAAGCCGCTACTTAAGCTATCCCTAAAACAGTGGATTCACAGAGCTATTCTCTTTGAAGGACAACAATACTTATTTTTCCTCTTTCAATAAAAATACCTATTTTTCTTGCAAAATAAAAAAGCATTGATTATTTCTATATCTATTGATTATTTATATACTAATATTGTTCTATGTACCGAATGCTTATCATCCCTAATGGGTTTACAAAAGACTTACACACATGCCAGTATGATTTCAGATATTTTCTATAGTACTGTTAAGGACTAAGGAAGCATGTGACGGCAGGAGGAATTTTGAAGAGGAGGATTTATTATTATGATCTTTCACATCTATTAAAATATTGTTTTTCTCATATTAAGGAAAAAACTAAAAATATTTTATGACCCTAAAAATTTTATAAATAAAGAAATTTTTCTACAGTTAAGTTCTACTACTCAGTTCTACTCAGGGAGATCTTAAGTTTCATAACAATAATACATATTTATTTCTCTTAGAAAATTGTTTTGAATAATAATTAAAATGTATGATAAATATGAAATACCTAGAAAGTGGTGTGGAAGGAGACAAGAGTAGATTGGGAGAATCTTTCATTCCAATGATTTCTCCAGAAACTATAATGCCAAGAGATGCAAGAGACTCAGCTAATGCGCTTTCAATTCCACAAGTGAATATAAATTCCACCTAAAGAGAAATAAAAAAAATCTTTTCTTGTGATTATACCTGAGATGAAAATAAAAAATCCTGAGATCTGTCGCATAAGAGGTACTACAAGTAATTGGATTTTCCAAGTAATAAAATTCTTAATAAATATTAGTAAACGGATAATATTACCTTTCAAGTAAAAAGCACAAGTGAGAGGGGGAAAAATTTCTGTGAAGATTGGGGAGCACTCAATCCCACTTCCTTGAAATACATTTCATAATACAGTATATACTGGATAAATTTATTATGAGTTGGACCAAAGAAAGTTGTCGAAATGAAAGAAATGAAGAATTACAAAATTATAGTCATTGTTTTTAAAGGTCTAAACCTACCTTTAAAAACAATGACTATAATTTTTGCTCCCTCCCTCTTGTCCCAAACCTTTCTAAAAAAAAAAATTATGAAACCCATTATTAGAAATTGCTTAGTTTACGCAGGTTCTACATGATGGACTTTTATAAATATGTATATATGTTAGTTCTTTTTAAGTCTTTGTCACTCTAGTCCAAAATATAAGTTTATCTGGCTTTTGTAAATACATCGTTTAAAAATGATCACGTATATACATACTTTAAGTAGTTTTTTTCACTATTTTCTCTGTAAAATTTTGTAATTCTTCATTTCTTTCATTTCGACAACTTTCTTTGGTCCAACTCATAATAAATTTATCCAGCATATACTGTATTATGAAATGTATTTCAAGGAAGTGGGATTGAGTGCTCCCCAATCTTCACTGAATAGCCAACAGAAAGTTTTCCCCCTCTCATTTGTGCTTTTTGTAGGTTTAGTATGGGAATAGTAAAAATTATTTATGAGATTTTTTTATACAATGGACAGGGGAGCCATCTGAGAAGAGGATGTACATCATTCTTAGATTTTTTTTTAAACTGTGAAGTCAGAGGGCTTAAGTGATCAGTTAATGAAATTTTTGACAATGTTGATTTCTTGGTGATGGGAATAAGATGAGTTGAAATGGAGAAGTTTGCCAGAGAAAGTCTTCTTTTTTCACCAATCAATGGAGATGAAGCCATTCGGGTGATGGGTAATGGTCTCAAGGAAAGAGAGTTGGTTTTGAGATTCTATTTCAATGTAGAATTGAAGGCAGGGATGATTTCAGTTGAATGAAATGAGGAGTCCCTATCACAAACTTCATCTACCTGTCTCCGAACCCTGAAGTTCCTTTTTCTTAATTGTATTATCTTCATTTTACAATACTGTTTCTTTGACCCAATTACACCTTTAATCATTTGTATTTTAACTTTCCATGTCATGTAATCCTCACACTTATAGAGTATATATTTTATTATTAAACAAATATGTGTTGTTTCATTGCACCCGCTGCAATAAAAATACTTTTTGTACTCGCACTTGATAATTCCGTTAATCCTACACTCCTATTCATCTGATTTTGCTCAACAACTGACTCAACTTTTCTTTTTACAATTAAAAGAGACGAAAACAAATAATTCCTGCTAATGAACTATAAAATAAAAATTTATGGTATAGGCCATTCACCACTCCTAATTGTTCAATTTTTCTGCATTACTCCTAAAATACATTTTTATCAATAAACAAAACGGTGTTGAAATTCATTACTCTAAAATAAATATGCACCAGCAACGTTGGAAAAATGTTTTTTGCGAGCATTTTACATTGCAGTTAATCCCCCACTCTTATCATTGCGATTTCACCCAATAATGAACTTAAACTTACATTTCGAAATTAATAATTTCATTTAGAAAAACTGAAAACTGTTGCCTATAGAGTTGACGGGCGAATTCACATATGCACACAAACATACATAAATTTTAGAGACTATTATTTTAGTCTAGTAATTAGGATGAGAGAAAATATGGAAATAACTAATTTGAATCGTACAGGGAGCTAGAAAAAAAAACTCTCTACCTCAGCCGGAGAGGATTACATGAATGAAATGTGGGATTACATTACCACTATTATCATCATGATTTGAATGGGAATAACTTTCAAAAATATTTTCACGAAAAAACTTTAATAGCTACATCACAAAGGAATTTGCTAAAATAAAAATTAGTTTATATACAAAGATGCACATAAGTACATATAGTAAATAAAACAGTTATATCTTATTTAATCATTACTTATTTTTAATTCATATAAAAACAGAAATTGTCTTTTAACAAATAAATCACAAAAATACACTTCTTCGTAACTTAAACATAATTTCTGCCCTTGGATATGATAAAATGTGTTTAGCAGTGTTCAACACCAAGGTTATTACACTCTTATCCCTTATCTGCAATATATATATATAT
>KZ808683.1:75751-86809 GCA_000696205.2 Oncopeltus fasciatus | reverse complement strand
AAATATTATTTATCTATAATTCGTTTATAGCACAATTTTATAATCTACAGGTTTTTATATAATTCTAAGAAGGACAAAAAAAAACTTTATTATTTTTATACATTTGTTTATTAATGCGAAGACTAAGAAGAAGAAAAATTGTTTTTAATAGTAAATTGTGCTGTATAGATTGATAATATTTATGGATAATATTTTCTCTCCATGACGCTAAGTGATTGAAAGGGAGGCTAAAATTATTCATTGTATTTGTCTATGTATCTATCTATTTTTTTGTCATATTTTGCTGCAAACTGAACAGCTTGGTTTCTATAAGTGAAATCGGCATATATAACTTATTTCAAGCCAAGTAATTCTTGGGGCCATTTTTTTCTTCATCAAAAGAACAAGAAGAAATATCCCAGCTATGCTTCGGCCTAATTCAAGAAATAATCTGACCGTTTGAAAATTGACCTTGTTCCTGATGAAGACTTGGCAAGGGGGTGTCGTAGAGCGGATGTGGCTGCATTCCCCCTCTCCTGAAATAATCAGCGTGGTGTGTCTGCTATTTCAGGTGGACGTGTAGGTGCGTGCCGAAGGTTAGGGACCAGAGAGGGGTCCCTGACACAGACCCCTGACTGCCGTGGAAAATTGTCGTCCGTTCTTGGTGCCTTCTCGGAATGGTGCCGGGACCACTGGAATTAGCGAGGCAGGCGCAAGGGGTGTTCACGCAAACGTCGTCACGGAAAAGCGAGCTCCCATCGCGAAGAGTCAGGGACGCGGCGAGAGATTAAGACAGTCGCTGAAGGTGGATGGATATCCAGTCGTTTCCTAGTCAGGTTAGGCAGTGTACAAAAGACCTCTCTCTAAAGGGCTCAGTTCGATAAGTCCTGCAGTCAATCCTAAGTACGAAATCTGAAAAGCTATCCCACTATGCCCAACTCCTCTATTTTGAAAATGAAAGTAAGTGTTCAAGTATTTCCCTTTGTTTTCTGGTTATGCAGAGTACAAGTTGCTGCCATCTAAATCTAACTAATATACACTTGTATTTACCGTTTCTTCTTTCGGGTTGGACCGTGTCAAGTTGTTGATATTTGCCGAGCTTTCACACATCATGTGATGGCTTCTTCATGGCTGAATAGAGAATGAGAACTGTAAAAGAGAGATTTAAAAATCCAGGTGGTATATAAATACCATGTTTTATACACCAAGTGGTGTATATTCCCATTCTCTATTCAGCCCTTAAGAAGCCATCACATGATGTCCGAAAGCTCGGCAAATATCAACAACTTGACACGCTCCAACCCGGAAGAAGAAAGAGTAAATACATCTGACGACCGTCGAAGCCTACGTGAACATCTAATATATTCTTACACTTAAATACTATACTACAGCCATGAAAATCTTTTCCATTTCCGTGGTATAATCGGATAATTAAAAAAAAAAAAACTATGACTACGTAACGTAATGGTTGTTACTTAAGGTACTACAGAACCAGTTTTAAGATTCTTAAGTTACTTTAATAAACTGATGAAGACCTAAGGAAGAAACATTAAAATAAATAGCTATGCAATAATATTATCTCCCATTTAATTTAAAAACTAATAAATATCCATTGGAAATTTCATAATGAATGATTATGTTTCAACAGATATAAATGGAGTTTATGTTAATTAATTACTGTTGTTTAGTAAGATTTTAGTTATTGTTAATGACTTATTTAAATAAAAGGATAATCTTCTGAGGAGGAAAGTCCTTTTATACAAGATATGTATTATACAATTTTTCAATAATATAAAGCGAAACATTCTCAATGCACAGATTTTCTATTAATAAAGATTTAATTAATTATCAAGCAAAGTCAGAGTGGAAGGAGCCAGGGTTATACACAAAACTCTAAAGTGCAATAGATTGCTCCGTTGTAGTATCTGCTAATTGTAAAATCATATTATTATGAGAGTTCACCTGAAATTGAACCCTAAAGTTTAGTTAAACTAACTTTTATCACCATAATTTGAATTTAAACAATATGTACATCATATAATGATTGCTCAAAAATATGAACTGAAAATTAGAAAAATTATTTAATTGGAAAGAAGGGTTTATCTGAAATACATATTTCATTGGGAGTAGATAGTTGAGTGCGTGGAACATAATCACATTGACTGCTGATGTTTAATTGGGAAATATTTAAGAAAAAGTGCTTAAACAAGAAATTATTATAATTATTTAGTCTAGCATTCCAAGCTACCTAGCTAATAGGTAGGGAGTACTAGGAATGCTGTAGGCTAGATTGCAAAAACAAAAAGATACTTATAGAATCATCAAACTGATATTTGAAACTCATAATTAATTTTAAAACACTTTAAAATTTTTTAATGCAAAATTACTCCCCAAATAGATCAACCTTGAAATAATATTAAATTAAATACTTACCATATACTTAACTACATTAATGGTTTTTATGTGATAAAATATAAAATTGCTATAATGCTTAGCTTGTGCAGTTTTTCCCCTCCCTCCTGATATAATATTCCAATAAATAAGAAGGAAGCCTATTGTAAATGAATGTCTTTAAAAAAAAAAAAAAAGATAGCTATGAATAATGAAGGGCTTTTCTATGAGCTCAGAAGACAATTACTTTTGATATAATGGAATGACTACAGCAGGAAAAAATTTACCGTGAGTCAATTTTATTGGCAGNAATTATAATTTTTTTTTTTTTTTGTTTTAACTTGACTGAACCCCAATAAAAAAAAACTCTCCAAAGAATAAATAAGTTTGATTTACAAACCGGTGAGAAACATATGCGTAAAAGGTATGAGTACTGAGGTTGGCTCTAGACTGACCGGGAAGGAATATAGGACATAAATGTGAAAAAACAACATTTTGCACGTAACTCTTTCTACCCAAAAATAACTAATAAGAACTTTAAATTTTAGTTTCTCTCTAACCCTCTCCTCTCAATTGACGGATTTAAGCTTTTGACGAACGCATTAACGAACTCAACCGTTTGCAGAATGAAGCACTATAGCGAAATTGGTTTCATTAATTTAAGAATTGCAAAAGATAGAAACCAAACAAATAAAAATATATAGAACTCTCATACCTTCTATTCTCCGTCTTCATTGGTTTCTGCAAACCATCTTCTGTTGGCGAGCGCTTTCGGACATTGACCATCTTCTGGCCGAATGCATGTGTTCACTGTCACTGTCTGTGCTCTGAAGAGTTGAATACAGACAGTGACAGTGAACGCATGTATTCGGCCACGAGGATGGACAATGTCCGAAAGCGCTCTCCAAATAGAAGATGGTGTGCAGAAACCAATGAAGACGGAGAATAGAAGGTATGAGAGTTCTATATTCATTGGTAGTGGAAATAACCTTTTAAAAATATATAGCATTAAAGGACCATATTTTTAACTTCTTCAACGTAAGATTACCCAGAAACGTAAAATCTGTCGAAATTTGGTAAGTGGTGCCACGTAAATTGCTTGATTTCAATATAAGAGATCTGCTAAAATGTTAAATTATTGTTAAAGGATGGATTTTTTTAAAGAGATATAAAACTTGATACGGTATTATGCCAACCGGGGTTACCAAATGACCAAAATGGATTTGGAAATATTCGTGAGTGTGGCTTTCATTATTCCACATGAAGATTGGGATCCGGCACCAAGGAAAGATGACATCTTCTTCTACCTTGAAGTCCGTAAGCAGGGTCTGGCTGGTCTTCCCACCCAGGTTCAGGGAACCGGACACCTTCCAGGAACAATTCATAGCTCCACGATGAGGCCAACGAGAGCGAGAGCGCGCACTCTTATTATGATTCGGCCGGTGCACTGAAGATGCTGCTTCGAGGAAGCGGTGGGGTGGGAGGGGGGACCTCGTCATTCACTCAGTCAGAGTGTGAGGCAGCTTATCCTTGACTGAGGCCCTCCACCCCGGGCCTGACCTAGCTCAACTCTAGAGCCGGGCATTCGGCAGAATCAATCCTCTCCCGAGGGGGGGCGGTGTACTGGACAGGACTTCATGGATCCAGTTGGCTGAGATTCGCTAATTGTATGGTTCCTTTGAAAGTCACTGTCTTTCAGTTAGCTACCTTAATTTTAGAATGCATACCAGCAAAACGAAATTCGCTTATATAGAAAGTTTCAAAAACCGGGCTTTTGACTTCCCAGGTACTACTTAAAGGCTACACCATAACGCATTATGGGGAAATAACATATAAGGTATATATATATATATATAGAGAGAGAGAGAGAGAGAGAATGAGTGAGTGAGTGAGAAACCAACACGCCAAGATGTTACTGGTGATGGTCCGACACGAATAGGATAGGTCATCAATATATTTCTACTTCTGACTAAAATAGTAATTTTAGCGTCCTAAAAATAAAGTATTACAGCAATTTACAATAATACAATATAGAAACAAGTAAAATGGTGTATAAATAAATTTCTATATGGAGATATTCAATTCAATGAAATTATATGATAATCAACAGTTTCTGTCAAAGAAATTGGATTGTTTAAATTGATTTGTTTAAGATGATTTTACAGTAAAGTTAATAATCTGACAAAAAATTCGACCTCATAATAAATTAAAAATAAATTATTTTCCTTAGCATTAAAAAAGTTTCTGTAAAGTCATACAAAATTAAAGTTGATAAAGGAATAAATACAGAAATATTGAACATGAGATTGTCTAAACAAAGAAATTTAATTTTTTTTTATTGCTGAAAAACAAGAATAAAAAAGAAGAAAAAAAAGGACCACAACATATTATCATAGTTTTAGCTAAATTGCAGGTTTTCTATTCCTGCTAAATTTTAATATAACTGAAAATAAAAACTTTTTAAGAATAGTTTGAACTTTTACAGAACTTTAGATCTTAAGAGCAAGTGCAGAATTAGTTATAAAGATGTTTTTTTTTTCTTTTCGCTATCAGAAAAGTGTTGATTCCGATAAATTAATTAAATTAAGTAATATATTCAGCTTCAAAGAAAAGATTGTAAGAAGCTTTTACGAAAAAAGAATTAGCCCACATCTTCCATTATTGTTCACCGATAATTATAATTTATTTTTCTTTTTTAAATGTAATAAATAAACTTAATTAATATAGCGGAATGAAGTTGAAAGTGAAAAATAAGCCAATTTATGGACACAAAAACTGAATAAACTCCGCTGTTAGAGACTAATTTTTAATAAATATATACTGTGCGAATTATCAATAAATAATTACATATAATGCAGACAGCAAATCACGTTTTTAATGTCATATTTTATTTATTCATTTTTTTTTTTTTGCAATTGCACATAAAGAAGACTAGTTAGCTAATGAGCTTCGCTTAAAAAATGACTCTCATTCTCAGAGATGGTACACCATTTGTATTTAACTGAAGTCTATCATAAGTCAATTGAATTATGCAAAAATAAGAAAAATAAATATAGCTATTTGTCACTGCCACAGTTCCAGTCAGTTATCATTTATCTGCATTAGATTTATAAAATATTTATGTTGTTAAATTTTTACCAACTTGTTTTAATTTTTCGCATAGATTATCAGAGAATTTAGCTTAATCCTAACTCTTTGTAAAATTAAGCTAGGTTTCATTAAATCAGGCGGTTGGGGGTGCTTAATTTTAGAGTATTAAAAAGAGCCCCGCTCTCTAACCCCATACTTCAGGGGGTATCTGTAGCCCTTCCGGTCGATCGGATCTTCCGGTTGGACGGTCATGTGTCGCTTCCGGCCGAGCTGCTACGGCAACACAAGCACACGGCCAGCGAGCCTGAGGGGCCTCGCTCTCCGCCTGCGAGGTAGAGAGGGGTACTCTCACACACGGCCGGCGACTAGAGGGGACACACACACACGGGCGGGAGACTTTATCTTCCGGTCAAGTTCGATGGCCCTCGATGACGTCAACCGCCTCCCTTCCCGCGGACCTTGGGCCAGAGGGCGACCACCTCTTAACTGGACTTGTGGGGAGAGAAGGGCAAGCGAAAATATACTGGAAAAAAAACAACAACAGAAAATGGGTTTTACGGAGAGTTAAGAAACACAGTTAAGATGTATAGAAGCCCAGTCGAAGATACTTTCTTGTCATTTAAAATGAAACTCTTAAAACAAACCAAGATGAAGAATAAATAAAATAAACATTGTACGCTGCAGTTTAAGAGATTTAACATTTATTTGAGAAGAAATAATAAATTTTTTTTTTAAATCAGTGTTTTTATAAAATAAAGAAGAGAAATAAGAATAGACCTGTTTGCTCCCTGAGGAACACCTGAACTTGTATCTATTGACCCAGGGACGAGAACTGCTCCCCACACGCCCACTCCAACTAATCACTTTCCCAGAAAGCGATTAGCCACATAATCATTTTCAGGGCCTGCATAGCAATATACTTTCACTGCCTGAGACCCCTCATTTAGTATCCTTCTTACTTTCAAGTAAATCAGACCGCCGGCTGAATGTGACTCGACCACTATTAATAAATCAAAATTCCCATTCATATATTATGCTAATATCGTGGCCCCACTAAAATATTCTAGTATTAGGTTTATGTATTGATAGAATGTTACCGAATATTCCCGAACATCTAGTGAGGCTGAAACATGTTTTTCTACTATTTTAAAAGAAAGTAAAAATCTCTAAATTAAAAAAAAATTAATTAAATATTTTTTGCAAGATAACTATAAAATGTAGAAAGCAATGGGCTATAGCAAAAAGCTCTGAAGGAAGCATTTTTTTTTTTTTTGGGGGGGGGGGAGGTTTATTCTTAACTATCAGGCAGTTAATAAATAGCATTAAATAGTAAATAATAAACGATACCTAGATTAATGAAAGCAACCAAAATGGTGCCAACATGGCTGGAAACTAAAAATGAATGTGTAGAAAAGTGACAATGATTTTTGTTCTTTATGTCTTATAGTTGTTGCATACACAATTTGTACAACCAATTTATAAAATATCTATAAACAAGCTGATGCTACTGCATATATGTATGTAAATATGTTACGATATATTGGAGAAAGCTTACCAAGGAAGATACTTGCATGTATAGCTTTTTAATGTTGTAGAGGACATACCTGGAAAAAAAAAATATTGTAATTTATTTGTTTGATTTACTTACACATTATACTTATTTATATGAAATCTGATAGATTATCTAAAATTTCTAACAGGCTAACTACATAAATAATATGTCATACCTTATATTCTCCGTCTTCATTGGTTTCTGCCCATCTCCTGTTAGATAATTTACCTGACACAGCTAGTCAAGCGAAGGTATTACAAAAGCCAACAGGAGATGGGCAGAAACCAATGAAGATGGAGAATATAAGGTATGAGAGTTCTATATTCATTGGTGCTAGAAATAATAACCCTTTAGATAAAATAATATGTGTTAGCTTAATGTCTGATAACACTATCTACACACAAGAAATGGTTTATATTAAATATAACTATGAACATATGAGAAAATACAATAATGGAGTACTCGATATCAGTACTCAATTATTTTATTTTCGAAGTATTGAATTGAAGTACAGCTTCTTCTAAAAAATTGATATTATTTCCAAATAGTCTAAACTGTAAATTTTTTGATCTATTATTATATGAACAGTTATTAACAGCAATAATATGCTGACATTGTAACACACTGTTAAATTATTACTTAAATATCAGAGATATAAAGTTGACCGCTTTTTAATTATTTTCTATTATATATTTTTGATCAAACTAAAGTTTATAAAACTTACTTTGATCAAAAATATATTAGAATAGATGTTATTTTTGATATTTCATTTAATGAACAATTTAATTATTAAATGTTCATATTTCTTTAAATAAATGTTAATGAATTCAACGGCATTCCTGTACCAGTGTCGATTTCCGTCTGCTATCTCGGGTTCCATATTGATTCGATGACTAGGTGGGGAGAACTTGTCGACAGACAAGAACAAACCCCCACATGAATTTAAGATTAATCTGGACAAACGGTGCTGAACTCTCGGCAGCTGCTAAGCTCAAAGAATCCAATCCTTTAAATAAAGTGCCTCAGAACCATTGAAAACTGTCCGTATTACGTGTCCAACTCGAAAAACTTTTTTCACTTAAAAATTATTTTCATATCCCACTACAAGTGAGTCCCATCTCACCCTAATCCACTATCTTAATCCTTTTTTTTTTAGATTCCAGTCCCTGAAATACTCCCAATCGATTTGAAAGAAGGCCTCATTATTAACTAAAATCTAAATTGTACAAAGAGTAGTACTTATATAAAACTTACCTTTTCCAAAATATTTTTACTGTCAACAATTTTTTTTTCAATCAATTTAAATACAATTACAGGGTTCTAACAATACAAAAAATCTTATATATATACTCAGGTTCGGGTGGGGAAGAATATCAAAAATGTTCCACGCCCGTGGTATGACAAGAATTATTACTTACAAATACACTTTTAACTGTTCATAGCGTAATACAAACAGCTGTGCTTAATGTCAAAAATCCACTTCTGATATTCGAAATTGTCAACATTAGTGATCCGCAGGCTTCGGTTGGGATTTATTCAAGTTCAGATCCTTTACGCAACAAAGTAACTCATAAATCAATTTTTTATTTTTTTTAAACGCAAAAATTAAAAATAGCGATCTGAACTTGCATTTATCAGAGATAGTGATAATCTGAATATCATAGCATGAGCATAGATATTTCTTAGCATAATATTATGATGAGGAAGTTCAAACCTTCCTTTATAATCAAATAATGTCAAGAAAGTACGCTTTTAATTCTATAACATTTATATATTATAAATATATAATAAACTAAGGAACAAAATTTGCAATTTCACCTCAAATTTTATACATTTTCTTAACAAGAAAACTTAAAGCTCTTGTTAAATAATGGCCCAAATAAAATCATTAACAGTTACAGAATTTAAAGCGTTCTTTTTGGGAACATAATCAAGACTTAAGTTCCGCTTATTCCCCAGATTAAGATTAGTAATTTTTTTTTTTTGTAAAAATAAAAGAAAACAAATCTTAGCACTTACATAAAGGCAAAACAGTGGCTACTTTACTATTAATCTAAACATATTTAAGAACAATGCAATATAATTAATGCTGTTTGTATGGGAATACATCAAAAAACAAATAACNCAAGAAAAAAATAAACCGAGCTAAAAATGCACAGATATGCAGGGGCAGTCATTGGTCGGGCGCAGTGCTGATAAATCAGGCATCATAAATACAACCTACCTGTAAGAGTTCTGCAATTGTATATCTTCCAGAGATCCATCATATAATAACCAAGTAAAAATTATTATACAAACAAAAAAAATTATACAATTCTATCATATGCAATTTATTACTACTGGTTGAAAGTAAACGTCAAAAATGTCATATCCATATATGCTATGATGTTAAAATAGTAAATTATTTATCATATAAACATATTAACTCAGAATTTTATCGAATTATTACGTTTTGAAGTCTGTTAAGTCCCATGTACTTTGTTATCGTCATGGTGTGTGGTGGGTGTTTTGCTTCGGGACTTTACTGGTAAATGTAACGGTCTATAAGCATTTTTGATTTAGGTATCTCTATGAAATTCAAATTGCTAAAGCCTCCCTTGAGAAGAATTTCTAAAAAAGCATTGAAACAGGAACTCTATAGGAACTAACCAAGGTAAATCGTAAACTTCATTTCCTGAGCTTTGTTTATATTTAAAGTATTCAATTTTAAGTAGTATATCTTGTTTATGTTTAATATAAAAGCATTTCACGATATGATTTTTAAAAGATATTTAATTAGTAGAGAGGTATATCAGAGGAGAATTTGAGCAAAATAAAAAATTACTTTTCTTCAACTAGTCAATATTTGCAGATATACTTGCCATTTTTACAATACTAATATTCTATTATGTGTGTTTCAATAAAATTAAAGTGGAAAAAGATTACTTGAATGGAAACCTTAAAGAAGAGTATTTTTTCAGTTATAAATCAGTCAAGTTTTAATAAAATTTCCTATGTAAATGAGTTTAACACATTTAATGTTTGTCTAATATCATAGGACATGCTTATTTATAAATAAAAGCTTGACCTGTTCTATAGATGTTTAGGATGGAATAGCAACCTGCAGATAGCCCATCCCTCAATGACCCTAAGTGGTTGTAAGGGAGGCTAAAACTATTTTATTTAAAAAAAATTAAGTAACGCACCGCCAAGACTTCTTTTTCATTACAGTTTCAATAACTGCTGATTGTCAAATTTTGCCTTTTCCTAATATTTTTTGTCATTCAGACTGCCATTTAAAATTTTCAAAATATCATTATGATTCAATACAAATTGACATAAAATTAATTCAGATTAAAATATAAAAATAGTTAATGCAATAAAAATAATGAGTTAGTCCAGAAGGATTGACAAAAACGGAAACATTGTTTATATTTGAACAGGTAATGATCAGTTAATTTTATTTTATGTTGGTGATTGTAATTATTTAAATATGTTGCAAACTGAATTTTATAAAAATGAGGGAAACAAAGATTCTTATATTTGGTCCATGACGCTGTAAAATTAATTTAATACAGCCGATACTGGAACACAAAATACATTTTTTGGGCGGGAAGACTAGGTGGGGAGAACTTGTCGACAGACAAGAACAAACCCCCACATGAATTTAAGATTAATCTGGACAAACGGTGCTGAACTCTCGGCAGCTGCTAAGCTCAAAGAATCCAATCCTTTAAATAAAGTGCCTCAGAACCATTGAAAACTGTCCGTATTACGTGTCCAACTCGAAAAACTTTTTTCACTTAAAAATTATTTTCATATCCCACTACAAGTGAGTCCCATCTCACCCTAATCCACTATCTTAATCCTTTTTTTTTTAGATTCCAGTCCCTGAAATACTCCCAATCGATTTGAAAGAAGGCCTCATTATTAACTAAAATCTAAATTGTACAAAGAGTAGTACTTATATAAAACTTACCTTTTCCAAAATATTTTTACTGTCAACAATTTTTTTTTCAATCAAATTATATTTTATAATATGTGTATATTGTGCGAATTATCAATAA
>KZ808682.1:178217-191254 GCA_000696205.2 Oncopeltus fasciatus | reverse complement strand
TTGAGTATGTACACACACACATATATATATATATATATATATGTGTGTGTGTGTGTACATGCATCATTTTTAAGGTACCATATCATTAGCTTCTCCAATGTAGGGTCAGTGAGGATCCATGATTTTTCAAAAGTCGCATTACAGGACCAACGTGAACACATTGATATCTCTGTAAAAAATATGCTAGAATAGTTCGACGCGTAGTTGACCTATGACTCACGATAAATATTAACACATATATACACACTCACTCTCATTAACCTGAAGCATAGAGAAATATAAGTTTATAAATTGTTCTGCAATGCACTTTGACTATCTAGGTTTGAAGGGAAAAACTGTTACTTGGTTTTGACCTAATAGTTTTCCTTACCGACAGAAGTCAACAATATATCCTACAAGAATTTAGCCGAATTAAGCTAAATGCCATTTATAACCTGTCTATGATCAGGCGACTGATGTGTATTGAATTGCTAACAATCATTACGTTGGATTTTCATTTGGTTGATGAAATGTGTTTGTTTATCCCAAGATTTCTTTAGAATTTTTTAAACAATTAATGAGAGGGAATAGAATAAAAAAAAATCTATCTGTCCCAGCCAGGACAGATAGATTTTTTTATTCTATTCCCTCTAATTAATTGTTTAAAATTTACTTGGGATAAAAACCACAACCAAATTAAATATTTATTTAGAATTTTTTGTTGCTTCCAGCCATTCCTTGGGCGTTCAGTTGGATAAGAGCTAAAAGTTCCTGGACTCCATAAGATCTTATGCATCGTCCTCTTTGCTCCAGCCTATTTTTCTGGCCTTTCTCCAAAACTGCCGCTCGCATTTTTCTTTTTATCTCACTACTTGAGAATTTTTCTTTAATTCATCTCCTGATAAATCGCTCTGATTTATGTTTTGCATTATTTTAGCTTACTTATACAGATAGAATTTGTGTTTATTCCATAACCCAAGATATAATTTTCTCAAATACCATACAATCTACTCTTTGCTAAGGAATTTATCCTAAAGACATAGGATTGACTTCCCATTATCGTCTGCATACGTGAGTATCCATTCTAACGAATTCCTATCCGTTTTAGAAATTGATGGCTATTGAATGAAATTCATTGCTACCATCTTTTTATATTGTATTAATNATATATATATATAAATAAAATAGCCAAGTTATCTGTGAAATGTTTATAGGAGTAGCTTTACGCCAATCTGGTGAGGAAGAAGAAGAAGAAGCACCATGGTAGGATTTGAGTAGTGTGAGAGCGCTGATGTGTGACAGGTGAGGTGAGCGACCTAGCGGAGTGCCTCGAGAGTGGTGTGATCTAATAATACTAGTCAAGGGCAGTCCAGATGATAAAGGCGCCAGCCTTGCACCTCTTTGGCCTGCGAGAGTGCATCTCTCTCTAGTAGTGCACTGGGTGGAGGGGGAACTAGGGGATGATAGGGGGTCGAACTTGGCTGGGGAACTTCGCTTTTTACATTCACACTCGCCAGGTTTTTTCCCCTCACACACATATATATACAAAAAAAAAGAACGCCGGTCTTCATTTATATATATATATGTATGTATGAGGCCATAACCTTAAATTTATTTCTGAAACACAACTGAGAAGTGAACTAATTGTTTTTATTTAGTTTCTTTATTACAGTTTTGACCTTATGTTAACATTTATGTTTTTTTATCTCATATTTATATCATCCACCTTGATAACGTCTCAGAATTAGTTTCTAGTTCTTTTAAAACATGGTTGTCGGACTTTTGAATCCAGTATGGTAATAACTTATCTAATGCGCATTCGATCTTAGATTTGCCTCTTGCGTTTCGTTTAAATTGTAAAGCTTATCAATTTAAAATCATATTAAAATAATAAAAAAATGGGATCTTCATGAGTTCCAATGCTTTATCTCACTTTTTAAATTTTCAATTTTTTATAACTATTTTTACAAATTAAATTTTATTCTGAATAATTTATAGCATTAATAGATCACATTGCCGCTTAAGTGACATGCTTATTCAAGTTTTGAGCTTCATATGAATGTTTGGCAGGTTTCTCGTCTTAGAACGCGTGTCAAATAATTGGTTTTGGCTTTCATCAGAGAGCTATGGATTAGAGTACCCTCATGATCATTAGTTTCTTATCACAAAATTATAGTTTATAAATATCAAAATTAATAGTGATAAGAATATAATAATTATTGTCTTATATAGGTTAATATGACTGTAAATAGTCAATAATTTCTAAACTATTAAACCTTATGTTGTGCTTTCACCTGAGTATGCGATCTTTACTCTCAAGAATTATATTGAGAGTATCAAAAGGAGAGTTTTTCTTGACCGTAGATATTATTCTTAGATGATTTTAGTTGGGGTTCGGTCAAGGTAGATCCACAAAAAACACAAATTTAAAAAATGTATTTTTTAATAAAGGATTATCTGCCAACGTTTCGGCTTACATTGTAAGCCATCTTCATGGCTATCATTAAAATGAGAGAGGACAGGACGTCCTTAAGTTAACATTTCCATGACTAACTTTCCCAGTCATGGAAATGTGAACTTAGGGACAGGACGTCCTCTCTCATCTTTATATAGACAGCCCTAAAGATGGCTTACAATGTAAGCCGAAACGTCGGCAGATAATCCTTTATTAAAAAATACATTTTTTTTTAAATTTGTGTTTTTTGGATCTACCATGACCGAACCTTAACTAAAATCATCTAAGAATTGTAGAGCATCGCTTCTAGGTGGCATATGCACTAAACTGAAAATAGTTTAGTTGCCTGAGATGTTTAGCTGCCCCTACAGTATTTTCCCCTTAGGCCCCATTTATTAGTGTTCGGCTGATCCGAAAGCTAGCCACCTGATCAGTTTCCCCTCTGAAATGGAGTCAGGCCCCCAACAAAAGGAGAGGGATAGTGGTCCAGAGCCACCTTTTCAATCTCGGCTGAATGCCTCGCCTCCTCCTGGCTTATGTAAAGTTACCTCCTTTTTTTCCCCCTGGAAAAGGGTGTGGTTATCCCCTTTGTGGGGATACTCAATGCACATGGTTTGCGGTTGAATCTTATGGTTTTCTTTCTTAATCCCTAACACCAACCGTTTTTGTAGCGGTTGCCTGGAGAGAATAAATCTTCCAGATGCACCAATGGGTTAATATCTGCCCATCAACGCTTTACAGTAATAATGTACTGAATTCGAATAATATAATATAAATATTACATATATAGTGAACCCACCAAAAGAAAATATCTCAAGGTGCAAAATTGTTGGGTATTTCTCGCCCTTTGTCAGTGAGGAGGGAAGAGAGACTCACCCCTCACTGACAAACCCCGAAAATTTAACTCTTTGTAACTCTTTTCTTTTTGTGAGTACATGTTATTGTTCTTTTTGGATTGATAAACTTTACTTTCAAATTTGGTGATATTTTTCAATTTATTTATTTACTGAATATTAGTGTCTAGAATATTATAAAAAAAAAAAAATAAGCATGGGAATGAACTATTTTTCCTCTAATAGAACTAAAAGTGCCATTGAGGAAGGACCACTAACGATAAATGACAGTAAGTCCTTTATTTGCAAAGATTTGTCCTTAAACTGTATCAAAATATATTATATAAAGAAAATCAGAAAATTACTATTATTTTTGACTGCACTATGAACTACTTTAAGCGTTCGGAAGAAAATAATAAAAGTATTTGAAATATTACGGTTCACTTCCGACCTCTCCAAAAGAGAGAATTGAAGTGAATGATTCCTTCTCGTTCTATCTAATTGAACTTCATGAGGTCATTACATCTATCGTTTATCATGTGTCATCGGTTTAAAGGTTCGACAATAGGTCGTGCTCCTATTTTATTGACAGCCATCTTTCTATTACCTTGTTGAGCCAACTAGTTTAAGTGATAATCAACTTGAAAATAAAGTATTGATAAATTGCTTTCGTCTTTTTGTAGGGTGCTTACATTCGTAAGGCTTTCTAAGCATACGTGTTCTCTATATTTAGTCTACTTGAGATACATTTAAATTCAGCGTAAAATTCTCAACAATATAAGAGACAATAATGAATACTTCTTCCGGGCTTGGCCATGTTGAAAAGTTACTTTTTGCCCAGATTTCGTATATTATGTGATGGCTTCTTCAGGGCTGAATGGAGAATTTGTGTGTTCTAATTGAAGCTCAGAAGAAGTCATCAGATGATGTGCGAAATCCGGGCAAAAAGTAACTTTTCTATACGATCAATCTCGGAAAAAGTATTTATGGATTATTCTTGGAGTCCATGGAAACCTACGTGAGTTTCTATGAGATTTTTGGAAAAAAGGGGAATTGTCTTGGTTTTATCATTGCAGTAGGCGTACATAAATATAACTGTAGAGATAATTATGGCATAGAGTAAATAAATAAGTATATATATATATATATATATATATATATATATATATATATATATATAATACACATGTGAGACGGTTACACCTATTGATCTCGAAATTCTTACATAATCAATAAATGCGTTCAAAACTACATTTTTTTTTTCACTTATCGTCCTGTCTTCCCCCATTTGTTATCTAAAAAATGATTTTCAGAATCAATTGTTCCTATAATTCTTTTCAGATATATAAAATAAATATTGGAAAAAACGGGAGTTTAACAAACAGCTGACAATGTTAGCTCCTTCCATCATAAGACGGTATATTCGTCTTTCTTGGGGGTTTATACTCCGAGTAGTGTGCGGGGAGTTGGAGAGATTAACTAGCTATCTACGGTGATACAGTGGTCAGCATAACTGCCCGGAATGCAGGAAACCCGGGTTCGAGTCCCGGCTGAGGTTGTAAGATTATTTTTTCTGGACCCCTTGTATTTCTTGTATATAATTATTTTCAGTTTTCTATAATTTTATTTTATTATATAAACGATTTAAATTATATAGGATAGTAGAAATAACTGCCTTATTTTTGCTTTGGTCTGGTGTATTTGGTCTGTTGTGTTTACTGCTACAAGGCGGCTCTGCTTCAAGTCATCTGTGGGGGAAAATGAGCCGGGAGGAAGGAGTCCTGCTATATTGAGTCACTCGCAACCCCTCGGAAAAACCACCCCTAGTAGACCGTGTCCCGTACGAGAAATCCTCTTCAATCAGCCCCAATGGTGATGAGTCACTCCCCCAGGATCTCTTGTGTTATTGCACTCTTTCTCCCTCCCCCCTTCCCCTATAACACCCTCGCACTGCCAATACTCCTTGCTCCTTCATCAGCTAGCTACCCGACAACAGTAGATTTGGGCTCACGAACTAACCATGAACTAAACTACGCATGGGAAATACACATTGAGGTATGTTATATGCCAACGTTGTAATATGCATCAGTTTTGAATAATAAAATTCTAAATTAGCTTTATTTTTGAAAAATGACGATAAACGGAAGAGTTAATCGATGCAAGAAGAATATACTTGTTTTTTTCTTTTTCTAATGACCTGTCAATCTTTGAAGTGGGAGGATATTTTATAGAATTTCTTAGTAATAGGTTACGGTGAGGTATAATGTATTGTTAATGCGAATGGTTATTATGTGGATTTATATAATAATTTCTTTGTGCTAGGAAACTATGATAGTTATAAGAAAGAAAAAATCGAGAGTGAATGGAAAAGAAGCATACTGAAAATGTATCTAGATAAGATTTAATAGCTTGCCCTCTTTCAGAAAGTTCATTACAGAGTCGATGACTTTATCGTCATCCAATAGAATTTCGTCTAGAATTTAAGTTATATTTCTTCCTTGTTATATTATACACATTGTTAGAATATAAAATGCTAATTCTGCACATCGCAGTCTGTTAGTAATCTCGCGATTTTGTATCACATCCTCAGAGCACCATAAAAAGTGTGAAAGCCATCTATTGTTGATTTATAGTATTTAAATAAAAAATGATCTAAATTATTCCTTTAATTTATTTATATTGATTATTTCATATTTATATTGATCATTATAGTTATTTTATGCACGTGTCTTCACATGAACTGGAACTACGGTTTTTTTGACCGTATATATTATTATTAGATGATTTTAGTTGGTATTCGGTCAAGTTAGATCCAAAAAAAAAAATACAAATTTAAAAAAAATGTTGTTTTTTTTAAAAAAGATTATCTGTCTGTTGCAAAGGCAGATAACCTTTTGAAGAAATAAATTTTTTTTTAAATTTGTATTTTTTTTTTTTTGGATCTACCTTGACCGAACCCCAATTAAAATCATCTAATTTTAATTGTCTAAGTTATTCCTCTCTGCTATGGAATTACTTTTGAAAATAAATGTTGGACGGATTGGTGCCTCATGTGCTTCTTTTACTCGCTTACAAATTTTTCTCAAGAATTAAAAAAAAAACTGTAGATAATAGTTTTAGCCAAAGATCCATTTGGAACTCACAATCCTTCTTACCATGTTATTCCAACCCTTCCCTTGGCTAACTTTGATCCGAAGATAATTGCTTGCCTAGTGCCTAAATAGACCTGTTTTCATTCATAAACGGTGATATTCACGTATTATTTATTTATTCATGTCTTACTGTAATAATTTTGGCCACCGGTTGATTATTGATAATGTTTCAACAATAAATCTGTGTCTGAGATTTTTAATTTAAACTTGAAAATTAAGGTAAAAAATGTAAATTAATTGTGCTGAGGAAATTAGTCAGGGTTTCGACCAGAATCAGAAAAATGAAATAGTCCAAAATTGTTGAGTAATTATTTTATTATTGCCGATGTTTCGACTTAACATGTAAGTCATTATCAGGTCGATGGTGATTTCTGGGAAGATCTCTACGAGGAAGGTTTATGGTCACATCTCAGAGTCCTTAGTGTAGTTTAGTCCTGCACTCTGAGATGTGACCATAAACCTCCCTCGAGATCTCCCCTGACATCAATATCGTCCTGATGATGACTTACATGTTAAGACGAAACGTCAGCAATAATAAAATAATTACCCAATAATTTTGGAGTATTTTATATTTCTGATCCTGGCCAAAACCCTGACTAATTACTTCAGCATTGTACACCACGGCCAACTTATCTCCAACCATGTAAATTAATTGTACTTATTCTCTTATTTAGTTAAAAGTAATAAGTATCACCTATATTGGTCAAATTTTATTTAATATCATATTATATGTATGAATAAAGTAACATAAATATTTATAAATAATGATGAATAAAATAACATCATATAGGGGAAGAATAAAATTAACCAAATAAGAGAAGAATGGAGATGAATATATTGGGCTCGAATTTCCTGTTTGATGAACGCTCCCTTGTAAATATACGCCTTGTTTGTTTTTGTTTGAGGAGTAACTTCTCAATAATATATTCCTGATAGGGTATATATTTCAGAGAAAATATCGGGAATTTTTATTCTTATACCTCTAGTGTTTTAACTGTATTACTTATTGAATATGCAGTAAGTAAAATCATTACTTTCGGCTTAAAATTAACCTTCTTTTTTTTTTTCAAATACAGAATCGTGTTTGAGACTCCAGCCGAGGAACTAAGTGTCGTATTAAATTTTGAGTATTGGAGCTCGGACAGATATGTTTATTGATAAATTAAACATTTTAGGAGTTATATAGCGAAACTAAAAATTAGGAGTGGGGTTTAACTTATGGTTAAGTTTTTACTTTCGGGTCTAAAAGCTGTAATTAGTTGTTTCTTTGCAATTCGCTTTGAAATATAAATGACAAGGTAATTTGCTTATAAAGTGAAAGTAGACGAATACGAATGGGGAATAATGGAATGACGTAAATATCAAGTGAGAGTGAAAAATCATATTTTTTAATTAAGCGTATTATTTAGTTTAAAGCATTGAACCTTACTCTCTTATTGATAGAAGATATATTCTGTAAGTGTGAAGTATTCAATTATTTCAAAAGTTCAATTATGAAGAAGGAGATCCAGGTTCGAGTTCTGGCTGGGACAGACAGATTTTTTTATTCTATTCCCTCTCATTAATTGTTTAAAATTTACGTGGGATAATAAACCACAACTAAATTAATATTTAAAAATGAAAATTAAAAAATAATAAATAACGAGAGTCGATAAATAGCTAGACAATGTCAGCTCCTTGGAGCATAAGACGATGTATTCGTCTTTCTCGTGGGTTAGGCTTTCGCTTGTGTGTTGGGAAATTAATAAGTTATCTGGCTCGTCCCGGTGGTGTAATGGAAACATACCAGCCCAGAAAGTAGGAGATCCAGGTTCGAATCCTGGCTGGGACAGATAGATTTTTTATTCTATTCCCTCTCATTAATTGTTTAAAATTTACGTGGGATAATAAACCACAACTAAATTAATATTTATAAAGTTCAATTACAAATATTCTTTATCTATGGTACTGAGAAATTCACTTAGTAGTAGGCAGCTCCTCCGTGTCGGTTTTATCTTATTAAGAAAATGTTTAAAATGGGCGCTTTAGCCAACTCTGTTTTTTTAATATTGCCAGTTTTTTAATAATCCTCCAATACCATTCATGTCTGAGGAATCTGAGATAAAAGAAAAGAATTGCATCACCTAACTTCATGAGTACTATTGTAATATAGAAATGGTACTTACAAAAATTGTTCCTTTATTAACAACTAGTATTTGGGTTGTTAATACTTTGCATAGTTTGCATGCGTACATAGGAAATTGACTTAAGACAACTGGAAGAGAGTCATTTTTTGCAGTTTAGATGGACTGTGTCGTAAATCTTCGCAAGGCTGTGATCATGTCATAAGACAGTCATAGGAGAGGAATGCATCTGGCTGTACAGTTCTCCATATAAGATTTCATGGGGTCTCAACTATATTCATGTGTGGCATTTACTTTACACCCTGCACGAAATCGTTCGTTGCGTGAGAAAGGTCTCTATAGAGTAACATAAGTTCTCGGAATGTACTAAGGAATAACCAGAGGATATGTAGATACATATGCACCCTATATTGGTGAGGAAAAAACTTGCTTTTGTCAGTCTCCACTATTGAACATGGCTATCATGAAGACGAGAGAGGACGTCCTGTCCCTAAGTTCACATTTCCATGACAGTGGAAATTTTAGTCATGGAAATATGAACTTAGGGACAGGACGTCCCCTCTTGTCTTCATGATAGCCTGAAGATGGCTTACAGTGTAAGCCGAAACGTTGGCAGATAATTTTTTTTATCAATTTTTTTTTTTTAAATCTAACTTGACCGAACCACAACGAAAATCATCTAATAATTGTAGTTTAAATTTTTATTCAAGCATACCTCCCAAAAAAAGTTCATAATTAAAGGTAGTGTTCTATAATAGTACATCGAGCTTTTCACGCTCTTTCTAAGACTCGACTTTTGAAAAAATTTTGCTGGAGAAAAACTCAGTTTAGTTCTTCACTCTAAGTTGAGACCATAAAACTTCCTCGGAGATCACTCCAGACATCACTGTCGCCCTGATGATGAATTACAATTTAAGTTGAAACGTCGGCGATAGTAAAATAATTACCCAATAATTTAGGAGTATAACTTATTTTTTATTTTATTTATTTATTTTTATTCTGGACGAAACCCTGACTAATTTCTCCAGCTTATGTTACATAATTATTTATTTTTGAAATTGTGAGACTTTGGAGATGTCGGTTAAGATAAAAAACAGTCGGAAGGGGCAAAGTGATTAAATAAATATGTTTTTATGTATCTTAAGCATTTTAAACAATTAATGCGAGGGAATAGAATAAAAAATCTATCTGTCCCAGCCAGGACTCGAACCTGGGTCTCCTGCTTTCCGGGCCGTTATGATTCCATTACTCCACCGGGACGAGCTAGATAACTTATTAAATTCCCAACACACTAGCGGGAGCCTAACCTACGAGAAAGACGAACACATCGTCTTATGCTCGAAGCAGGAGATCCAAGTTCGATTAATTACATTTTTTTTTTTTTCATTTTTTATATATGTTTTTATCTTAAATCATTTATTAATTATTATTATTTTGGTTCTTAAATTGATGCATGCATAAGAAATTTCACCAAGCCCTCATCTCCTAATGGTATACAAAAAAAAAAGAGAAAGTTTATTTCATATTCTATTACTAAAGAAACTTTTAATCAGACTTACATACACGAGAAAAAATACGTACATAAATGATTATTTTACAATTTTTATTGTGGACGTAAATTTATTTTTAGGAACTTATACTCATATTTTGATATGTATATAATACATATATTTGTGTATTTTATATAATAAAAAAAATAGTATAATAATACATTAATGCACATTAGTTCTATATACATTAGTACACTTAATTAATAAATAAGTACTTAATCGTAATTTGCGCAGTTTATACTTAGACAGGTTTTAAATATCAACTGTATACACACACGCACGCGCACGCGAACCCACACACAATATATATATATATACACAAATATTCCAAAAAATTAATATGGAATTTAAATATGATCAAAATATCTACTGTATTTGGCATTTACCTAAAACAGTAAAATTTGACAAAGTAGGTATGTGACGAAGCATTGAGTAGGTTTACACAATATCTAATAAATTCATAAAATATAAAATATGGATATGGTTAGGAGTTATGGAAGTCGTCAGACCAATAGTGATGATCCTAGTTATCGCTGGCTTTGCCATTCAGTGCGTGACCATTTAGCGCTTAAGGCGTCTCCTTTCCTAATCCCCCATTGTTGGGTTTTGTGGGGGAGGCTTTTTCTTGCGGCAGACCAGGCGGAGGCGGGTTTACTCAGGAGCGGTGAGGAATGCCGAGAAGAAAGAGGTATAAATGGCCGCCTTTGTGAGATAGGCGGTCAAGGTGATGACATTGTTCCAGTCTTGGCGGACCCAGTCATCGTATCGGGCCCGCGCAAGCGCACTTCACTCCAGGAGCGCTTCTCTCCGCTATTGGTCAAGTCTGGAGGGCAATGTCCACACTTAGAATTGCATTGAATTGTTGTTTAAAGTAAAGCATGGATCGATATCAATAAGAAAAATGTATTCATTGGAAATATATTTTTCTATATATAACTCTTTATTTATCTGTACATTTCATACACTTAATTTTTGATGGGGTACATAATATTAGTCCTTGCTCGTCTATCCCAGGAATTAATCCGTCCACAGAGAGGAGCCCAGGTTAACCCGCGATAGACTATCCGGCACCCATCTTCTCCTTATCCTNTCTTTATTAAAAAAAAAAAAAATTTTTTTCTGTACATTTTCTATACATTATAATTTTTGATGGGGTACATTCCTGTCCTTGCTCGTCTATCACGGGACGTAACCCGTCCTCAGAGAGGAGCCCAGGTTAACCCGCGATAGACTATCTGGCACCCGTCTTCTCCTTAACCTAGGATAAGTAGGAGACTAGGCAAGGGAGTCAAGGAGGGAGTGAGAGGGGGAGAAAAATGCCAGTGCATTCTCTCCCTTGATGTTTTAACTAAACTGGCTGGAGTAGAAGGTCCCTTGGCCACCTCCTCTTGAGGCGTCGGGGAGGGTGGTCGGGATTGGAAATACATAATAAAAATAATGTTTCTTCCGTACGACCAAAACGAAGATGGTCTCGCAACCGCTTGGGCCCTGACTCATTTATTTATTGTGCATGGGGTCAATGGGCCCCTTTTACCTGCAAAGATAAATTTTTTTCTTTGGGGTTTTTTTTCTTATTTCTGAGTAACTTACTCTAGAATATAACAGACACACAATTGTATGATCTCAATACTCTTTGCGGATAAATAAATTTTGTTACAAAATACAGATGAAGGCCTACAAAAAAATGAAATTTACTACTTGAATAAAATATCTAACAATTATAACCCAAACATATAAGGAAAAGAGACAAATGCTATGGCTTTTGCAATAGGAAGACAATGCATACGTTCCAAGATAATATTAAGTGAAATGCTCTCAGATCAGATCTGACATTTCAATTTCCTAGCGATGGGACTTTTACTACTGTTTTGAAAAATACATAAAAACATTTGAAATAAAAACATAAGTACCAAATGGTTTGTGGTTCAAAGAAAATTACAAGGAAAATTGAGAAAGAAAAGTAAAACTATAAACTCCTGGCAGTGCCATTATTGACATAAAACAGTCAAACTTACTCCCTACGGAAAAAGACTTGTAGCATATATGAACTGCTGAAAGGATTGTTAAAGAAGGCTGAAAGATAACACAATGAGAACAAATAACAAATGAAGAAAAAAGGGCTAGATTAAACATATTCTGAAATAATGACAGCATACATGAGAACTACATTTAAACTGTGACATATTGGGATGAACGATGATATACGTTGGTTGGGCCAGAAGAAAATGGTAAAATTGATTAAAGTGCTGAAGAAGAAGAAGTGAATAAATAAAATAAAAAATGAGTGGGTGAGAAAGTGGCATTGACCAGCTGATCAGCAGTAAAATTAAATTGGTAGGCCTACTGGCACCATTTACTTCTATCCCGATTCTTAAGCTAAGGAACTAAAATCAAAGAGGCCAATATTCCATTGGCTTCCTACGTCTCTTTAATTTTATAAATTAAATTTCTATTTCTATCATTTTAGATCTATCTTGCATTTTATTATTTTCACCAAGATCCTTTCGAAACTGTCTATCCGTAACGTTTGTCTAAAAACGTTCCAAAACAATTTAGGCCCCCCCATGCCAGAGCAAAAGGGCAATTACGCCCGTAAATCAAGATATAAAATTGAAAGATGCATATAGTTCATCATTTGTTAAGGTGATAAAATGCGTAATCCAGACATTAATGAAGAGTTTTTTAAAATAAAAATTACCGTTTTATCAAATTCATGATTTCAAGAGAACTGTAATAGTATTAATCCTATTTAATAAGCTTGTTAAATCACTTTAGTCTTCTTTAAAAAAAAAAAAAAAATTCTCTGTTTATTTATTTGTTTCAAAGAAGAATCATGACTGTATTCTAAGAATTTTTTTTTTTTTTTTTACATGAATCAGTAATTATAGAATCAATAATCTATTTTTTGACATTTAATCGTTATTATTTAATATATTATATTTAAA